>JARHVA010007226.1:332500-540000 GCA_037957365.1 Torreya grandis | reverse complement strand
ATGTCAGATTGGGAGATTGAGAAGTCTTATAATGGCTACGTGTCACTTTATTATGTGAAACCTTTGATTATCCCTCAACTAAATATACTGAAGCCATGTGGTTTGAGACTTTACACATGGAAAACCCTTTGAAAAGTATAGAAATTGACTAAGTGAAATTGGAAACATGAATTATCAATTAACTACTCACCTAAATTATAGCTAGGCTCGACAATGCCATGTAAGAATCTGGGGTTAGATACATTGGAAGTAGGACTAAGACTTTAAAAACCTCCAAATATGGGAAAACCTATAAAATTATCATGTTAAATATTCAAGGCAAGAGTACCCATCCTAATATTGGAATATACATGAGATGTGCATTGGTATCTTTAATAAAATGATGAGGCCTAATAGTTGAATCCATTGGTCATTATACACATCATTCACTTAAGGTGGAAAAGAAAAAAATAGAGCAACTTGTGATTTTAGAGACTTGGCATAGGTGAAGCCAAACAAAATGAGAGAATGAATCTGGAGACCTAATTATGAGTTTTCAAAAGAGGGGGAAGTGCATAAAGTTGGGGGACAAAAAGTGGCCTACCCATGGACATGATTTTTTTGAAATTTTTGAAATTTGAAATTTTATAGATAATTTTAGATATCTACACTTCAAATTTGAAGATGGTGTAAAAACATGAAATGTAGCATTTCAAGTCTAGTTTCCAAAACACTAAAAAAATGTTTAAAATGGTTTAAGTATAACTAGGTCAAACATCTAAAATTTGAAGAGGAACTCTGGTTTTTTTAGAAAACATAGTAGATAGACTATGATGCACATCATTTTTTTAGTAGAGTTTAATATTATTTGAAACCCTTTAGGGAAAATTTAGATAAAATATTGTAGCACATTACCTATATTTTTTGTATTTTTTAAATGAAATTTTTTTTATGAATTTTTCAAGTAAATAGATCCTAAAAACTAATAAATAAATGGATAGTCATCCATGATTCAGGCCTAACTACCTCAAAAAAAATGAAAATCATTTTTTTAAATGTGTGTAGAATTAAGCTTGCTACATCACCATATAATATTTTTTTCACTTGGATCAACGAAACATAAATTACATGAACATGTATAGGCATGTATGTTTGTGACATGTAGTGGCCTAAAAAAGGCATAGTTAAAAATAAATATAGTTTAAAACCTTAAATTATTCCAAAAAATATAACAATCATATTTTTGGAAAGAGGAGAGCATGATCGTCATGATGTTTTTAAGTTTTTTAATTTTCACATTGAAATTCTTATTGTATTTGGAAATCAAAATAAATTTGTTGTCTATTTTCATACCTTTCAATACTCAATTGTATGTTGATAGTCCAAGCCTTTGGCTCAGGAATCCAAGCCATTACTGAGCCAAAAGGCACGGGAATTGAATTTGAATTCAAATACCATGATCATTTTATTAACTGTGTTATTAATGTGATCATGTCATAATATAACATGATCATGTTATATATTCTAAACATCCTAAAACTTGAATATGAGTCATTAGGCCTATTAGTCTTAAGATTATTGTCTAATATGACCTATGCTATCACATACCTAATTGACATTATATTAAAGAAATTACTTACACAAGGACCAATTACTCTTAATTGTAAATATTATACTAAACAAAATACTCAATTGGTTAAATATGATGTGTAATTAGGGGGAAATATTCACAATAAATAAATTAGATGGACACAATTCATTGCATGAGGTTAAAAATGCCTCGATTAATATTCTAAGTGGAAGAAATTAATTACTTAGGACTTAGTTGTCCTCAATTGTGTATAGTATTGAAAAAAATATCAATTGATTTAACATGGTGTAATTAAAGCCCCAAATGACATTAGATGGATGTAATTCCTTTTTGGGGGATTGAGTGGCCCCAATTTCATATCATATTGAACCTAAATACTCAATTGGTTCAATATGGTGTGCAATTGGGGCTAATGGTACCCAACTAGAACATTATATGGACAAAATTATTTTTTTGGGGCTTAGTTGGCCCAAATTATGTATATAAGATAAAACCAAACGCATGATTAGCTAGATAGAGTTTACAATTAGGGCCAAAAAATATGTAATTGACATTAGATGTATTTAGTTACTTGCATGAGCCTTTGTTGGTCATAATTGCATATTCAATTGAACTAAATACTTGGTGGATTCAATATGTTATGTATTTGGGACCAACATAGCCCCATGTTGATAGTAGAATGATGAAGTTTCTTACATAAGGCTTTTTTGGACCACATTTCATAGATCATATTAAACCAAATATTATTTCAATTGAATTCGAAGCATAATCAGAATCACGGTTGTTATTAAAGATGGATCTATAATTCTTTATAGAGGGTTCAATTGGTCATGATTTCATATTAGATTCATGATAATACTCAAGTATTTGAATAAGGTGTGAAATTAGGGCCCTAATTAAAATTATGTTGACACAATTCCTTGGGCAAGCCTTGATTGGCCCTACTTATGTATCATCTATAACTGAATACTTGATTGGTTCAATATGGTATGTAATTAGGGCCAAGTAAGCCCCAATTTCCATTATATATGAATGTAATTCCTTGCACATGGCTCCTTTGGACCAAACTACATATCAAATTGAAAAAATACTTATTTTTTAATATGGTAATCACTTGGATATCCAATTGATATCCAATTGATATAATTTCTTACATTGAGGCTCAATAAGCCCCTAGGATGAATTTAGACCCAATTAACATCCTTTATATATAGTAATAAATAGTTTCACAAGGATGAACTTGGTTACAATTGCATCAGTCATAACCAAAATAGATTTTGTAGGCTCAATATATGATAATGTGGGGATAATTAAACCCAAATTCACATTATTTACTCACAAGTCTACATTTGAAGAGCTCAAATTTTCCCTAATCACCATCATGATTATACCTTATATACCCTAAAATCTATACCCTAAGCCCTAATCCCTAAAGTTCCTAATCCCTAAACTCTATATATTATAAATATAAACTCCTTAAACCTTGAACCAATAATTTTATCCCAAACTAACATCATTTACTACTAATAATTAAGTTCATAGGGCTTAGTTTGGCCTAAATCACATGACTAATTGACCCATTTGACTAATTCACTCAATTTGCATATGCGACATGACATCCATGGTATATGACAACCAAAAAAACATTCTATAGTTGCAAATGGGTCTAAGTGTTTCAAATTGTCCTCGATTATATTTTCAATTGACCTTATGTGTACCCTAACTATGTATATACATTAAAACCTAGAAGTCATAAACCATAATCCCTAAACACTATACCCTAAATTTTAAAACATTTACTTTCCAGGTATTTACCAAATTCAATTTAGTCCCAATTAACAACCTTTGTAGTAAGAATCTAGTTTTAACACATGGCATATCTAGTGATTAGACATTAATATATAGGTCCTTAAACCTAAACCCTATGCCCTAATCCCTAATGATCCCTAAAACATTCAAATTGTAGGTTCCCTATGCCCTAATGCCCACTACATGCCATAGACATGCATGCCTTACAATATGACTAATTTTATCATGATATGTCATAATTTATGCACTTTTTATAACCTATGGCTAAAACCTTTGGAGTACCAATCTAGCTATGCATATGTTCCATAAATTAGGGTTATTTCAATCCCCTTCAACCTAATTAACCAAAGAGGAGAGCTAGTTGATTCTTTTAATTGAGGAGGCATTTGAGGCCAATTTGAGGGTCCTCAATAGCAAGATATGATTTGGGGAAAAATTAAAATATCGATCTTCTATCATGAACTGATCTAATTAGTTAATTTTTGTAATTCCCTACGTGATTTGGGAAAAATTGAGCCCCTAAACCAAATTTATGGCTCAATTAATTGTATACAACATGTACATGGCATAATTTACCCTACTTTTATCAGATTTATGCAAACATGAAGGTAATCAAGTCATAAATAGGTGTCATAAGCAGCTCAAATTTTTTTTCAATTACCTTAGTGATTAGACCCTATATCTGATATCTTAAACCCTAAGTTACCATGTACCATTTAAATTTAACCCCAAACCTTATACCATTTACATTAAAAACCCTAAGCCATAATCCCTAAACCCCAAACCCTTTAAATTATAAACCCTAAACCCTAAACTAATAAATTTAACCCCAATTAACATCCTTTAGATATATATATATATATATATATATATATATAGTAAGAATTAGGTTCACAGCGATGAACTTGGTTAAAATTGCATCACACATTACATTAATTGACTTCATAGGCTCAATCTATGATGATGTGGGGGATAATTTATCCCAAATTCACATTTTGTAATCATAGATATAGGTTCAAGGCTCCCAAATTTGCCCTAATTGCCTACATGATTATATAAATATACCCTAAAACCTATACCCTAAGCCCTAATTCTTAAAGTTCATAATCATTAAACTCTAAACCAAAAATATAAACTCTTTAAACCTTGAACCAATCAATTTATCACAAATTAACATCATTTATAGACTAATAATTAAGTTCATAGGGCTCAGTTTAGCCTAAATCACATGGCTCTAATTCACTCAATCTACACAATGACATCCAGGGTATAATGACAACCCCAAAAACACATTTTATTATTAATGACTTATTATTATTATTATTATTATTATTTGGGGCTTTGACATGCTCAGAGCTTCTTTTTCTAAGTATTAGGAGAAGGAAAAAATTACTTAAAAAGTAATATCATGGCATTTAATGCACTTTGGGAAACATATTGGTTGGCCACTTAAAAAATTGAAACCACAAGTGATATGGCATTTAATACACTTTGGGAAATGTTCTTGAAAACATTTTCATTCCACGTGTGTCATAAAAGCATGCTACCTACTATTTTATTAAATGCACACATCATTTCATTTTATGGGGAGTCATTTCCCTTTCATCATAATGTTAATTCAAAACTATGGGCTTTAATGCAGGGAGTGATGCAAGTATCCATAAATCCAAGTCATTTTAGGGGAAAGGTCCTAGTAGTTATGCACCTTCACTTTGGACCTTAATTGTAATCCCTAATTCATAAAACATAAATTTTAATCCCTAATCCATAAACCTTATGTACTAATTTTCCTTAATCCCTAATCCATAATCCCTTATCTACATTAAGCATAATACGATCATATTATTTAATAACATGATCATGTTATTCTTAACATAGGAAACACTTAGTCCTCATTGCCAATTACCAACCCCATAGCTTATATCAATAATAACATGATTGCATTACTCAATAATGTGATCATGTTAATGTCAATATCAACTTCTTGATGGGTTGGATGTGTTGGGACTTTGTAGAAAACATAATGCGATCATGTTATTTAATAACATAATCAAACTATATAATGTGATTGCATTATTATTATTTTATTGATAATCTCACTTATCAATGATTATTTTTATCCCAAATCAAGACTTCTATCTATATAAACATTCTCTATGTGTACTTTTATGAGATCTACATACCTATGTACTTGACCCCACCTTTGAAAAGTTGTCAATTATCCCTTCTGATGGGTTCTAGATCACATTCCAAGAGGAAGTTGTTGAAGAAAAAACACTAGAGGAATTAGAATATTTCAAATAGAAACACAAGTTACTAATGAAAAAAGTTCATGGTAAACAAGGTACAAACCCTAATCTTGATGAACCAAATACCATAGATAATGAGCCAATTGATGATGATGAATTAAGAAATACTGAAATTGACTATAATCAATTGAATAATGTTAAAATTAACCAGAATGAAATAAATAATAATGAAATTGAAAATAATGAATTGGTTAATGTTGGAAGTTCACATTCAAAGTTCCAAGTTTTTTATTTTGTTGATGATGAGTCTATTTATGATGGTTCATCCCCCATAAATGAAGAAAATTTGATGGAAACAAATAATAATGAAATTAACCATCAATAAAATTTCATGGAGACATATAATGAAGAAATTACAAATTAATGATTTAATGTTATCCCACCTCTAAACAATGAAAGTAATAACACTTTTGAAGTACCCTCTCAACAAATTCCACCATTACCAACACCTTTAAGAATCGTGTGTAGAAAAGACAAGCATTTAATTAAATTTGATGAAAATATTTTTGAAACCAATGCATAAAAAAAATTATGATCGTCATTCAAGAAAATTGGATCAATAAATTTAGGATGCTTTCTTTCATAATTTGGAGTATGATAATCAAAGATGTTAATTATTTATTTCATTGATAAAATTGATTAAGATGAGACCTATAATGTACATATTAGGACTAAGAACATCTAACATAGATGATGAAAATGATGAAATTATTGAAAATCTACATGATGCATATCATATTATAGGCCTGAGATCATGTAACAAAGATTGTAATTCTGCCCAATGTATAATGATAATTTGTGTAGTAAGTGCTGAAATAGGGAAAAAATGATTGATTTCAAAAACAAGCTGAGCACTTGATATAAACTTAAAAAAATTAATGAAAGCAATTGCAAGACGTGAAAGACTTAATAAACCTAATACCAATGAGCCTTGAGCATTCTCTGGTAGACTTTCATGAAATGAAAAGGCAGCTGATAGTCTCAAAGAGTTACTTGCTCAATTTTCGAAAGATAATAAAAGAGTTTCACCCAATGCAAGAGATGTTGTGAAAATAAGAGTTGGTTCTCATAACTGTGAACTGCATGTAAAACATTTATTAGATGTGACTCAAACACAATTGTACTCTAAATTTTTGGAAAAACATCCACAAATTTTTTTTTGTCAAAGATATTTTGAGATGTAAAAACCTTTTTATGTTAAAATAAATCACACACGCGCCACTTGTTGTAGGCAACATGTTGAATTTTCAATGCACTATGATGTTTTTTACTATATTCATTATACCTTGTATACTAACATTTTGCAGGAGTGTGGCATTGAATTTCCACCAAAATCAGCTAGGGAATTTATTCCAACTATATTCTACAAAAGACCAGATGGGTAATTATTTTATAACAAATCATGTTTAAATGGAAATCACAACATTTGTGGTGGATTTCCAAATTTAAAAAAATGTATCCATGAGGAGATTACAATTGCAATTGGATAGGAATTAGTCAATTTAAGAAAATATAAATTAGTGACTTATCAAGTAAAAGATGGTAAAGAATTTAAAAGGTGTGAGCTTGTTACAAAAAAAGATACCTATTTCAAAAAAATTGGTCAAATTTAGGGAGAAGATTGTTTATGACTATGCAAGGCACACACATAGGGCTAGATGGTTAGATGAATATTTAAATATATGTAAGGATACATTCCCACTTGGTTCCATTGTTTCAGTAGTTGATTTTGTAGAGAATTACATATTCAAACCCAAAATAGAAGTTTAATCATAGTATTACTACTCATCATAAGTTGTCATAGTCATGCACATAGCATTCATGCATGCACCTGATAGTATAGAGCAACAATGGAAAATATTAAGGGAGTACCATTTCTATATTAATGATGATAGATCACATTGTTCAGAGTATGTGCAAAGTTGTTTTTAAAAGTTCTATAAATAGTTGAGTCAAATGAACATTACTTTCAATCAACATTACATTTGGTTAGTCAATTGCACATCGTAATTCAAAAATGCACAGATATTTTATTAGTTGAGTAGGATGCACATTACCATAGGTGTATAACACATTTGTATTTTCATCAAGGATGGCCATGGAAAAGGGGATCATGATGGTGCTGGAGCATGTGTAAAAATATATATTACAAGGGAAGAGTTGAAATTTGAAAAGAGTGTTCATTTGACAGATGAAAAAATTGTGGTTGAATGGTGTAGTGAGAACATGTGTCATGGTGCTCAATCAAATTATATTCTTCATGGACATTTTTGGTTAATGGAGGAAGAAAACTTGGCAAAGTATGAGTATTGTATAACTCTAATAGGTCCAAGTGACCTCCACTCATTTCAAAGCTCAAATGCAAGTTATTAGACTGTTCATACTAGACACTTAGCATGTTTCTATTATACATGTGTGGACTCTGTTTGGAATGAATGCGAGTCACAAGAGTGGGTGGATGATTGGATTTCTAAGCCTATAATTCCAATAAACATATATCAGGTTCCAAAAACATTGTAACTTATATATATGACATCATCAGATGACTTTGACTATGTATCTGATCTAGTGCAACCAAGTAGAATATTTTTCATTATGTACAGTTTATTCTCATTATTTATATATCTTCATATTGTCACTAAAAATGATTTTTTGTGATGTACAGGACATTTTTTATAGTTATTGTAGATGAGGATAATGAATAAAGCACTGATTACTACTTGTGTTGGTGTGTAGAGAGAAATAATAAATTGACTTCACCATTTACAAATGGAGGAAACATTGACTATCTTACTGGGTCATTGGTAGTCATTAGAACTTGATTTTGATGATATCCTATAAAAAATTTAGATCAATGGTTGTTTGAAGAGTTTGAAATACACAGGAAGATACTACACTATTCAAATTTGATTCTTGTAATGAATATTCAAGTACACAAATATCATGGGAGGCCATTAAATAGGAAACTATGAAAAGTTTTGGAATCAAATCATGAAGCTATTCTTAATACTATCAAGGTTAGAGCAAATCCTAGTGGTTCATTGGATTGAAATATAGAGGTTTGTTGACTTTTTAAATGTAGATGTAATCAGTTTTACCAAATGTTTTTTTATTTTCTAGGTATTACATATAAAAATTTCATTTTTAATTGCTTACTAACAATTTTTTGTAGGTTGGTAGTGTCAGATAAGCTTCCACCTTCACATGGTTGGCATTGTTAGTAAAGAATTCTATATTTTTGAAGCTAAAATAAGCTTAGGTTTTATGCATGTTTCCTCTAGGGTGTGATTATAGGGCTTAAGGAGGTATGTGAGGGATATGAAAGTTCACAAAAATGACTAATGATTTTTGTTTTATGCATATTTGAAATTAAGCTAAAAATTTGCATTTTTCTTGTATTGGGAAGGGTGTTTTTGAGGCTAGAATGGGTGGTGGGTTTGTTGATTAGGATTGATGGGAGGCTAAGAACCTAGTCTTAGAGGCTATCCACCCCCCAGATGTGTTGGTAGTGTCATTTTTCACCCACAGAGCATCGCAACCAAAGTTTTACAACCATAACTTCAACTTTGACAACATTTATTAGTAGTGCTTATGCTCTCTAAAATGGTAGTGAAAATGCACTTTCAGGTGGATTTGAATGTCATGGTAGCACAATAACATGTAATTTTCCTATTTGGAAATGATAAAAGTGATATATTCATACGTGGAGGTCCTAGAGGTATAAATGCTAGTTGGAGCTTGAGAAGTTGCCTGTTCACTAACAAAAACTTGCATTTTTGGACTCGTCACTGTAACTTGTCTAGCAAATTGATCTCAAAGATTACACCCGAGTGCTCTAAGTTGCAATTAGATGGATTAATGAGGTACATCAAGGATCTAAAGTTTTACAAATGACTTACAATGTTTATTTTATGCATGTTTGAACTTAGGCTAAAAAATTACATTTTTTTGTATTGGGAAGGGTGTTCTTGATGCTAGAATGGGTGGTGGGTTTGTCAATCAAGCATAACAAGAGGCTAAGAACCTAGTTATAGACATTATCCACCCCCTCAGATGTTTTGGAGGTGCCAGTTTTCACCCATGAAGCATCAAAACTAGAGTTATGCAACCACAACTTCAACTATGATAACATTGACAACTTTGACAACTTAAACTAGAGAACTAGAAACTTAATGAGTAATTGATCTATTGACCTATTGACAACTTTGACATTTTTGACAACTTTGATAATTTTTACAACTTTGACCTATTGACCTATTAGGTGATATTGATTAATTGACCTATTGATAACTTTGATAACTTTGACACTTTGACAACTTTGATAATTTTGAAAATTTTGGCAACTTTGACAATTTTGACAACTTTGACAACTTTGACAATTTTTACAAATTTAACAACTTTGACCTATTGACCTATTGACAACTTTGATAACTGTGACAACTTTGACAACTTTGAAAATTTTGGAAACTTTGAAAAAATTTACAACTTTGACAACATTGACCTATTGACCTATTAGGTGGCATGGAGTAATTGACCTATTGACCTATTAATCTTTAGAACAAATAAACCCTATCTATACCCTATTTTGGGTTAAAAATCAGTTTTGCTTTTGTAACCTCACATTTCATTCAAGGTAGATGGTGAAGAGTATGAATATTCAATCTTCCCTTATCTTGAGTTATGTGGAGAATGTGGAGATGAAATACGTATGAAGAGTTAGATTTTAATCTTGTTATAACATATAGATGGAAAAGAGTTTGTAAGTTTCACTTTGATCATAGTTATTTCCCATTGAAAGTCCACAGTCCTAAACTTATAATTTAGTATACTATAATATTTGTATTGAATCTTGTCTTTGATTCAAAAAGTGATAGAGAAGGGTTTAGAATGGTTATAGAAGGTGGTGATAAATATAATATAGTGTTGAATTACTAAAATTTCTAGTTTATGAATGTTGTGAGGGTTATGAGAACTTGATCATTGAAGGAAAAAATTTTAAGAATATTAGACAGACCTAATACAAGTATTAAATCATCTTTAAAGTCCTGGTTGGACATTATATGCAATTATTTTTAGTCTCAGCCTATACAATTGTTACAAACCTTGACTTTTAGGGTTTTGACCATAGGAAGAGATTAAACCCTTAAAAATGCTTTAAAATTGTAATATAGTGTGTCTTAGGGTATATTAAGTTAATAAAGTGATTCCATACTAGTACCTTCTATATTCCATACTGTACTACCCTGTAGACCTAGTCAACTAGCCTAAGAGACATAGTGAGAAAGAGGCTAAAGAAGAAAGTTAAACTTAGGTGAAGAGTTGAGGAAAATTTTGATTGAAAAGTAGTATTAAATAAAAGGGTGGTAAAATATAGTTTTTGTTTGGTCAAAGTGTCTCTATAATGGTCAAACCTTAGAGATTTGTCCATTTAGAGGGCTAATTGGAGTGTCAAGTAAGCCTAGAGGTACAAGATTTTTCAAAATAACCTAACCCAAGATTTTATGTGAGGTAATGGAATGGAAAAGGGTTGTCAAAAACCTAATTATTTTTCCTTGAAGAGTATGTGTACAGAAAAAAAACATGAGGTTTTCTCTAAAACAGGGGTACAAGCCAAGACAAAGGCTAAAGAGACAAATCTGAGAAAAGATAAAAAAGAAAGGGGTTCAAAAGTTAGAATTGTGTTGTGTGAGAAAGATAAGGAGTCATTATGTAAAAGATAAGTGAATACAAAAGATTAGATAAAAATACCTTTGATCAAGATCTTGAACACTTACAAGCTGTTGAGAAAGCTCTACATCAAAAGTGTACAAGAAACATGTACAAAGAGAAGAAGGCCATTAAGCCTAAGTTAAGAGTGTCATTTCAAATACACACAATGAAATTTAAAAACTTTAATTTAAAAAATATATGTAAGATCCAAGATTTATAGCATTAAAAATAATAATTTTTTAATCCTCATTTATGCACGTACAACATTAAATATGAGATCTGATATAGATAATAATTTGGAAGATCAAAACAACACTGTACAATAACACACAATGAAATTAAAAATAAATATAAATTAGATATATCAAGCCATGACAGGCATATAATATAGGCACATACATGTCCAATGTCAATAATACATAGATTGGGTCGTGATAGCCATACATAAAATTACATCTACCAACATAATATCTAATGTTGGCTGAATTTCATATGTGTATATACAATGCAAAAAATGCCTCAATTTCCATATAAGTATATAAAAAAGTACATCTTATGTGTAATATATACTATTCATCAAATATCCTCCCTCTCTTTCCCTTCCTCGAAGAAGACTCTCCCCAGGATGCCCTACTAGTAGATGGAAACCCCTCTAATACCTTGGATTGCTCCAAGGTCCAACTGCGGGTCCTACCCTCATAGCTAACTTACAACTGAGCCTATTCAAATACAAGAATTATTATGAAATTAACATAAATACATTCAAATAATTGTTAATAAATTAATTTAAACTATAATAAAAAAATCATTTAAACTTGTGCACTTACTGCAAGCTCATGATCTTGATCAATCTATTTTTCATGCTCAATCAAGTCAATGGTGGGCTCACCTATCTGAATAGGCATCTCAAATATGGTAGGAGCATGATAAGTTGCCCCAATCGCAATCTAACTGGGACTATCAGTTATCATAGGGTAACCCTACATACACAATACATAAACATAAGTCATATTTGCCCCAAGTAAACATATACTAAAATTATTAAAACAAGTCTATTTTTACAATTCATAATTACAAGAACCAATATATACCTCTATCAGTGCCTATGCAGATGACACTGTAGCAGTAATGCCTATGTCTGTCTCAACTTGTAGAGAGGGAGGAGTGTCAGTACTAGCCATCAATTGTTCATGTAAATAAGGTCTCACTTAGTTTTATATAAAGTACATAAAATCTTAAATATGGAAACCAAAATAATCAATAGAAGCAATTGTACATATAAAATATCTATCCATATAAGTACATGAATGCAATGACACATTATAGGGAAGAATAAGACAAGCATGCATGTGAAAATACACTTAGATATGAAATTATAAGCCATCTATTGAAGTGTTAGAGCAACAACCTTGTAAAAAAACCAAAATTAGAGGATCAAAATTGCAAAAGGGAATATATAATATACTAGTTTATTTTTTTTCAAGTTGATAAATATAAATATACTTGGGTCAAGATCTTTAATTTATGATATATTACATGTTAGACTATATTGGTTTTTGATTTATTACTTGTCTAAAAATACGGGTTTGACTTAGGTCTGGACCCTCGTAACGAATTCCTTTTGGCTGAATTTTCAAGATTAACTTAGAGTATTTATGGATATTTCAAATTATGTTTTAAAAATGTGGGTGGAGTAGAGTGATGAAGTATGATTGGCTTCCTAAGATTATAGAGAAATTAATGATTAATGATTTGTCCACACTATATATAATAGGGATACTCTAGATTGTGTAGATGGGGATTATTGTCCCATCAACTATACTCCTTTGCTTTACCTATTCACCAAATAGAATGTGTCATGTAAAATAATTTAATTTTCCCACAAGTCCCTTGAGAGTGGACTATCACTTTCAAGGTTGTGATTAGGATACTAGGATTGTCATCTAAAGGTAGGGTTGTCACCTTGATAGAGGATTGTGATAGAGGTAAGGTTGTTAATTGGGTGTAATAATTTGGTGTATAATAACATGAACCTTACACTCATCATGGGATAAGTGTATGAGCACATGACCTCTTACCAATGAAGGTTAGAGATTGGGATAGTGGGGGCCATCAGGGCTTCTAGTTGGATAGGTATGCCACCATTGAGAGATTTTACATGAGTGGTGGACACACTGATAATGATATATTTAGTATCTCTACTATATTAGGGTATTTTAGGATAATTTGTGAATGAGTTAGACACTCTACTACCATCACAAGAAAAATTGTGAGAGTACTAATTGGAGTACATTTAGAAAAATATCATGTGTCTAGGTTGTAATTATGGTAGGATGCCAACATTAATTACAACCACCATCATAATATGTAAATACTTATATTTATAAACAAGTATAGGATAGAGGGTGAGGAGATGAAGTTTAGGGGGAAACAAGGGCAAGCATACACTTATTAGAGAGGAACCAATAGGATAGGAGGAGAATGCTAAGATGAGGTCCAATTAGGAATTATACTTAGACAAACATGAATTTACCTAAATAAATTAGTGAGTTGGTTTATTTTTAGTTACTTTCTATGTTACTTTATAATTTATTACTCAATTATTGTTTATTTGTGTGACTATGTAATGACCCTACTCAAATCTGATTGAAAACTTTGGATTTTTGGCCTTGGAAATTTTATCAAACACTTCACATACAAGGGTCATATGGCTGGTATAACATTTTTGTTTGCTTTAATGGCTCTTTCCTTCACTTAACATCAATAAGAATGCTTGCAAGGAGACTCTAGATTGTCTAATCAATGACCTAGCATGAATGTGCAACTAATTCTGGCAATCTTCAATGCATATATATGATTTAAGCATGAAAAATGAACACCTACAACCAACTGGCATTTTTACAAATAGTTGGTGTGCAAACTAACTAGTTGACAATAAATGTTATTGAATTTCTCAAATGACACCAGCAACTATTATCTCTTTTAATGGGAATAATGTAACAATTGTCAACAACCAATACTCTTGGCTAACACATATAACTGACAGCCACCTACAGCCGTACCAATTCCCTATGCAACTAAAAGGCTATCAAAATGCATATGATTTCAAAATAAACCTGGTAATAGATGCCTTGCTATCCCAAAAAAATTAAATGTTGGTAATAGGGGGAATGCAATACAGCTCACATGAAGGAAGTCGCCCCTGTCAGATATGAATTAATAAATAATTCAGCAGCTTCCAAGTCATCTAAAAACTCATGGCGCCTTCAGCAAACCCTTGGAATGATGTGTCCCACTCCCCAATGGAAAGCGCTGTAGGTATTTAGCTCTGGCAAATGGAAAGGAGTTTATTGGCGTCCCAGTTACTTCAAGGTTGGTGTCAGAAAGTTTGGTTTTCCCCCTGGTCAATTAATTGACTCCTCCAAAAGAATTTTCCAAAGCTTAAGAGTCTCTGATATAAAGATCTCAAAATTGGCCTCAAGCCACAAATTCTGCCCAAATGAAGTGACTGGAATATCACTTCCAACTGCAATAATTTAGGTGATATTGCACACCCTCAAAATCGCTATCAATGGGAGTTTTCGTTCCCAGTGACAATCTGGTTATCTGCAGACCGCTCGGCTCCACAAATACTCAAGAAATTCACCAACACAACAATTCAACAAATCTGGATGCCCAAATGGTGAGACCTCAAGGTCTATTTAAGCTTTCCCTCAAGAGGTCGTCTGTAATAAAATAATATTTAAAATATTAAATTATAAAATAATATTTTCTGTAATTAAAAATAATAATGAAATATAGTGGAAAACCTTACCCCAATCAAAACTAAGCCAAGTAATCACCAAGTGACTGCAAAAATGATTCTCTCACCATGCCCCGTTAGCCTACGAGAGCCAGGAATAGGCTAAACCCTCTACGAACTGATGCTCATGAAAATGGGGACATTACAGTCTGTCCTCCCTGAAATTGCTTGTCCCTAAGCAATCTCAGCTGCCAAGAAAACTCTACTCCACCTGGATCCCAAATGATTCTGTAGAGTGCCTGAAAAGATGTTGAATCATGCTCATCACTGTTGTGAATGACGAAAAGCAATCTATCATACAAAATGATCCATGTATCCCAATACAATCTATACTCACATTCATCTACCAAATCCTCCTAGATGTGATAACTTATCATGCCATTTATTTCTTTTGAAATTGTAGGAGAATACATGGCAGCAGTTTTCTAGACATCCTTCATATCTAGAGAAAGTGAGGCAAGATGAGATTCCACACCCGGCGGAATACCAAGCACAGCAACAGCATTTTTAGTGAATTTGAGATTGATCTTCTTTTGCTTTAGTCAGGACTGTACATGCTCAAGCTGTATTCAAACAATGTGATTTATTTGTTGAGAGTCTAGAGGCTGGAAAATAATATACTCATCAATATGATTCATGAACTCTAGATGAAATGTTTGCCATGCAACTTCCATCACTCATTTTTTTATTAATTCATAAACTACCTCTTGAGACTCGTGTGTACCTTAAAGTGTCTTCAAAATAGATTGGGACCCAATATTTGATGTCATGATAACCACACAGTTTGTGAAGCTAACGGTGCACCTTGGGGAATCAGTTATCCTCCCATCATCTAACAATTGGAGGAGGATGTTGAATACATCAGAATGAGCCTTTTGAATTTCATCAAACAGTAAAACTGAGTAAGGTCTCCTACGAACAGCCTCTGTTAACCATCCACCCTCTTCATAGCCAACATACCCAAGAGGAGCTAGACGAGAGACAGCATGCTTTTCCATATATTCACTCATATCTATCCTCACAAGTGCACGTTCAGTATTGAAAAGATAGCTTGCAAGAGCTTTAGCCAATTCAGTCTTCCCCACTCCAGTTGGGCCCATAAACATGAAACTCACAATTGGCCGATTAGGGTTAGAAAGCCCTATTCTGGTTCGTCGAATTGCATCAGCTACAGACTTAACTGCAATATCCTAACCCAAAACCCTCTTGTGAAGCACTTCTTCTAAGAGAACAAGCTTCTCCCTCTCTGTTTTTTGTAGGTTTGAAATTGGAATGCCAGTCCACTTACAATCTCAGCAATGTCAACATCTGTAACTTCCTCTCGAAGCATTGATTTACCACCCATTCTATATTCAGCAAGTTTGTTTTCAGCTTCTTCTAATTATCATTGAAGAGACATTAATGTCCCATACTTGAGTTCAACTGCTCGATTTAATTCATAGTCACGTTCAGTTGCCTGCATCTCCAAATTGACCTTGTCCACCTGTACTCCCAAATTATCCAGGTGTGCAACCAGTCTAAGAAAGCATTCTCAAACCAATTCCTCAAAGACAAGTTGATCCACCTGGGATTCTACTATTTTCTCTAAATAGTAACCATCAAAATAATCATTAATAATGCCTATCAAAGTCCAAAATGCATTTTCTTCTGGCATCAAA
The DNA here is from genome assembly GCA_037957365.1 of Torreya grandis. Classification (NCBI taxonomy): domain Eukaryota; kingdom Viridiplantae; phylum Streptophyta; class Pinopsida; order Cupressales; family Taxaceae; genus Torreya; species Torreya grandis. The sequence continues at coordinate 523,143 of JARHVA010007226.1, read as the reverse complement.
AGCAACAGCAGCCCAGCAAAAAAATTCATAGCCTGGCAATATCCTACAGATGGATTATGGTGTGCATATGTTGTGATCATTCATCTTAGAGCATTTCGATCATCTTCATCTAATGCTAGATGACCTGGAAATGTTTGAGGCAAATCCTTCTCAATCTGACTCTTCCATTTCTCAACAATGCTTGTTTCAGAGATGCCATTAGCAATAATATTGCTTTGTAAACCAACATCTTTTGTATTGTCAATCTCATCATCTCTTTTCAGCATAAGTAACTCATTGTAATAATTCTCTATCTTGTGTGTCCTTGTTCCAACAAAATCTTGCCAAAGCTCTTTTCTAAGAGCCATAAGTACACCTCCTCGTACAAGGCCTTCCAATTCCTCTTTCCAAGAACATGGCTCTAGATTTGAAATTTGAGAACTCGCTGCATTTGCAGATGCATCATTTAGTGTAATTTCAATTGAAGATACATTTTGGACTGAATCTGATCGCTCAACATCGTAGAACTCTTCCTTTGAGTCATCATCTGAAGCAGGACTTCCCAATTTTAATGGTCTCAAATCCTCTGTAGAAGGGAATCTGCTTTCACTGTTACCATCCTTGTTAAAACCTGGTGTAACCCTCCTCTTCCTGATGTGAGAACTTAGATTTTTCTCTATAGCATGTAAAGATGGTCTTATATCTGACCAGGTTTGAGTTTTATGGTTCTCCTTGCCCTGTTTCGCATAGTCTACTTTAGGTGAAATTTCTAAAAATCTCTTGTGCAGACTACCAGTAATATCCTCTATTTGTGTGGTAGTGTGGGTTCCTTATTCTAATTTTGAGGCCTCCTCTCCCGTCGAGACCTATAGTAGTCCATCCTTGCTTGTACAAAATGGTCAAAATGCATAAGCTCTCATGCTTTTGGTGTCAATAGTAGCCATTCATCATGAGCAGCCATATATGCATCAGCGAAGGTAGGTTCTTCAGCATCTTCAACATTCTCTTCTACTGCCCGTTCTTCCCTTAAGAAAGTGGGTCATGTAGGTCTATCTACTGTGCGGGAAGATGTTCTCAGTATTCTCCTTGTACAAGCTATGCTCCTTTCATCATCATGATCTTGGGGCTGCCTTCTTGGTAAGTCCAACTGCTGTAGAGCGTTTCCAAGCTGCTCAAGTATCCCAGATATCTATTGTTGTCCCTCCCTTAAACTCCTAAACGTATCAAGTACCTCTCTATCATCATCTCTTCTTCCATTTTTAGGAGGACTTCCTTCTCTTCTTTCTTCCATAGGGCCACCAATCACTTTATCTCGTGCTGTTATAGCTGTTGATAACGTGTCTTGTCTTTGTTTCCTTTCTTCTCTAGCTATATATCTCTTGGTTCTGTCACTTTGGTGCATAAATGAAGACGATTTCTGACCCAAAGGATGATAGGAAACCGCTCTGATACCACTGTAATGACCCTGCTCAAATCTGATTGAAAACTTTGAATTTTTGGCCTTGGAAATTTTATCAAACACTTCACATACAAGGGTCATATGGCTGGTATAACATTTTTGTTTGCTTTAATGGCTCTTTCCTTCACTTAACATCAATAAGAATGCTTGCAAGGAGACTCTAGATTGTCTAATCAATGACCTAACATGAATGTGCAACTAATTTTGGCAATCTTCAATGCATATATATGATTTAAGCATGAAAAATGAACACCTACAACCAACTGGCATTTTTACAAACAGTTGGTGTGCAAACTAACTAGTTGACAATAAATGTTATTGAATTTCTCAAATGACACCAGCAACTATTATCTCTTTTAATGGGAATAATATAACAATTGTCAACAACCAATACTCTTGGCTAACACATATAACTGACAGCCACCTACAGTCGTACCAATTTCCTATGCAACTAAAAGGCTATCAAAATGCATATGATTTCAAAATAAACCTGGTAATAGACGCCTTGCTATCCCAAACAAATTAAATGCTGGTAATAGGGGGAATGCAATACAACTCACATGAAGGAAGTCGCCCCTGTCAGATATGAATTAATAAATAATTCAGCAGCTTCCAAGTCATCTGAAAACTCCTGGCGCCTTCAGCAAACCCTTGGAATGATGCGTCCCACTCCCCAATGGAAGGCACTGCAGGTATTTAGCTCTGGCAAATGGAAAGGAGTTTATTGGCATCCCAGTTACTTCAGGGTTGGCATCAGAAAGTTTAGTTTTCCCCTTGGTCAATTAATTGACTCCTCCAAAAGAATTTTCTAAAGCTTAAGAGTCTCTGATATAAAGATCTCAAAATTGGCCTCAAGCCACAAATTTTTCCCAAATGAAGTGACTGGAATATCACTTCCAACTATAATAATTCAGGTGATATTGCACACCCTCAAAATCGCTATCAATGGGAGTTTTCATTCCCAGTGACAATCTGGTTATCTACAAACCGCTCGGCTCCACAAATACTGAAGAAATTCACCAACACAACAATTCAACAATCTATATGCCCAAATGGTGAGACCTCAAAGTCTATTTAAGCTTTCCCTCAAGAGGTCGTCCATAATAAAATAATATTTAAAATATTAAATTATAAAATAAGATTTTTTGTAATTAAAAATAATAATGAAATATAGTGGAAAACCTTACTCCAATAAAAACTAAGCCAAGTAATCACCAAGTGACTACAAATATGATTCTCTCACCATGCCCCATTAGCCTACAAGAGCCAGGAATAGGCTAAACCCTCTACGAACTGATGCTCATGAAAATGGGGACATTACAGACTATAGATCTGATGTCTTCTCTTGTTATATGGTTTTAGAGTGAATCACTTAGTAGTCGAGCATGATCAAAGAAACTTTGGTTAGGGTTTTTTAGGTGAGGATTATTTGAGACTCGATAATATTTTGGTGGATTTGGTTTTCCATGTGTGAATAAGCATGCATACATATTTTTTCTCCCTGCTTATCATACATATGTGGAGTTCCCTTATAATAAGAGAGAGATAATTGGCCTAGAGGAAAATGTGGTTGGTTTAGAGTCTCAGTTGAATACTCTCAATGAGATTTTTAGGGATAGGGGAGGTTAGGCTCCATCTATCCAAAAAATAGTGGGAGGTACATCATCCACATAAGAATAAGCAAGGGACATAAAAGTAGAGAAACCATATCCCTCATCACTCATCAACATGTATATGTAAACAACTACAGTCATAACAAATGCAAAGAGAAAAATATATATGTAAAAAATATTTACCTTTGTATATGTAAATGGTGTCATCTTAATAGAGGCAAATGCAGTTGAGGATGGCCCATCCGCTAGATCCAAATATGAAAATAATGGCTATAATAAATCAAATGTTGTAAATGTTAGCTCTGATAATGAAGGAACCGTCACCTCTTGTGACATAAAAAATGACATATATATTATTTTAAAGTTTTATGTAAATTAATTTTTAGCTTAGAAATTAAATGTGTAAATATAACCTAAAATTTAACATGACATTTATATAAAATATACATGTATTTGTGTGGTGACTAATGTCTATACACCAAATGTGCATGCCAAAAAATCATCACTCATAATAATATGATCTAATCCATCTAAACCAATGATGCCATCATCATTATAAAGTCCCATGTACATGACTCTACATGAACTACAAGGGTGGGTTAGGGTTGGGGTATTTATAGCATCATTCTATGAAAGCTTACTCGTATGTTGAACAAGTGTATTGATGAGTGAACTAAGAGCATGGAGAGTGTCTATCTCCACAACCTACTAAACTATGGAGGGGATCTCAAGTTCAAGAGGCTTTTGGATATGAATTTGTGTAGGTCTATTAGGTGTATGATGTGCACCTAGTTGATCTTGTGTAGAGCCTTTTCCTCAGCCCTGAAACTCACTAAAATCAAAATAATTGGGAATCCAATTCATGACAAACTCATAATAGAGTTTCCTCAAAATATATAATGGGACCAAATGGTTATTACATGGTGTATATTCAAATACCATCCATCATCAATCCCAAAAATTAGTCGTGATTAAGTTATGTACACAATGATGGATAGGAAAATGTTTGATGGTTATGGGAAAGGGGGCATTGGTGGTTGGGTTGACTAATAGGGTACAAATACTAATTTTCCAAATTCTTGACCTGAAGGGATGACAACTTGTTAGCATAATAGGCCCTAAAACTATCCCTATATGAGGTCCATTGATTAATTTGACTCATTATTGAGTCAATTTGACCTATAAGGTCTATAGGGAATTAGTTAGCTAGGTGTGGTGGGGGTTGGTCAAACTAGGATCTCTCATTCTATCAATTAGGTCTTCAATTTCAAGTTTGTTTTTGACAATTTTGTCAATTAAAAACTCTTGATTGTCATGGGGTTTTTAGGAACTGTAGGAGGGCTAGGTGAAGGGATAGGAGGAACAACAGGTTTTTGTGGAGGGTTAGGAGGAGGAGAAAACTAAGGGTTTTGTGGAGGGTTTGGAGTGTTAGCAGGATGGCCTGTTAGAAACAAGTAAATTATAATTAAAAACATGGGCTAAATAATTAAAATTATGAAAAATTAGGGTTAAATAGAGAATATTTTGATGACTTACCTCTCTTATGCAGTGGCATCATCGATCAATAAGCTTGTGGGGTGAATTTATTAGCTTCCTAGTACTTTCGACACTCTTTTCAGCAAAACATGATTGCAAAAATGGGGAGGATGAAACGTGAATGCAAAATGAATAATTTTACATTTGGGTTTCCCTATTTTTTTGTGATATAGAATGCGATCACATTATTAATGTGAACATGTTCCCATTAATAGCATGATTGTATTATTGTTTAATATAATGTGATCACGTTATGGCTCGAGAATCCTAAGCCTAGACTTAAGTAATGTGGTCATGTTAATTAAATAATGCAATCACATTATTAATTAATGTAATCGCATTAATAAAATTATCTCCTAACTTTGTGCACTTACCCAGAGGGGTCCCCTATTTCTTATGAAAAAGGGATGTGTTGGCGACAATAGAATGCTCATGCATGTAAATTTTTCCAAACCCTAAGATTGAAAGAATTATGATCATAATACTTAAAAATAACTCAAGTTAAAATGCATAACCTTAAGGTTTGTAAGGATTAGATACCCAAAATTGAAATGCTAGTGTTAAATGACAACTAATTAGGGAAATAAAATATTAGAACTAAAAATCAAATCTTAACAAAAGATAAATTTGAAACCATTTGAGAATATGAAATCCTAAGGCATAAACCTATTTATTTTATGCTCAAGTCAAAAATTGGGTTCACTAAAATGATTTACTTATTTTATGATTAATGTGATCTAAATAAACTAAAACTACACATATTCAAATTATTTATTTAATAGTTAAATAATAATACAAACATAAGTATACAAGATGAGATTGATATTGCACTTGTAAAATTAGAAATTTAAAAATAAATATAAAAGATATGTACAAAACATTTTCTGATATTTTATTTCTCACTATGTTTATCATCATCAATGAAAATGCTACGTATTTGCTCTATAATTTTTTAGATCAATAAATGGGATCTAAAACCCTATGTTGATGATGTCAAAAAAACTTAGACCCCTCAAGTAACTTTTACTATCTAAGATCCATTGTAAGTTACCCTATGGGTTGTGCAAGTATGTGATATCTTAAACTATTGTACCTACACCTATAGATACCTCATATATTTGTGCTCACCTTTGATCCTATGTCCTAATCATTTTTTTCCTTATCTTTTCCTTGAAAACCCTAAGTTCACTTTTGACATGGAGGTGACCTAAAAAAAAATTTAATTATTTGGGTTGGAATGATCTTAACTACTCATTAATTAGTTAGTTATTTCCTAGTTTGCAATACTCTTAAGAGGACTCAAATTGAACATAGTTCTCCCCCATATGTGTGTGCACACTAAATCATGTGGATGTAAGTATAAGTGTAATTTATATTATATCTTCCTTTGGTAAAATCAACAAAATTTTATGTGCTATTTGATTTGAACTCCAATAAAATATTAGTCTACTAGATGTCTAATTTCTATTTGTGTATGAGTATTTGTCCTTAGAATTTATTAAGGAGTGTGTGTGTGTGTGTGTGTGTGTGTGTGTGTGTGTGTGTGTGTGTGTGTGTGTGTGTGTGTGTGTGTGTGTGTGTGTGTGTGTGTGTGTGTGTGTGTGTGTGTGTGTGTGTGTTTGTGTGTGTGTGTGTGTGAAATTTTAATTAGGTAGTTATTAGCATGCACAATATGACCCAATAAGACCTAAAAATATAAAATAGAATTAAATAAAGGGTTCTAAACTTGAAAGATACCAACAGGTCATGTCAGGACATTATTTGAAACATCAAACCCTACTAGTAAGTAGCATAATCTAATTTTGACTGGAAATATCTTGGAATACGTAAATATTATATGTGAAATATACTTAACCAAGAATCCCTATGATAGACCTAAAAATCATCAAGAATCTTATACAACATGCAATCAAAAAATATAAAAGAGAGTGTGAGACCTAGAAAAAAACACTAATAAGTGCTCTATTCACAATGATATTCCATATATATATATATATATATATATATATTCACTTGAAAATAATTTTACATAAAATTGTCATACCAAATTTTGGTTTCTACAAGAATACATCATTGAAATTGTTAATCCTATAACATCCTTCACAAATATTTATGTTCATAGTTTTCAACTTTTCCATATATATATATATATATATATATATATATATATATATATATATATATATATACCTATGAATTTGTGAAACATGAAGGCTTCCAACATTAGTACTAGAAATATACATATGAAATAATTTGTATTGGATATAATTCATGAGAGCATATATATCATTTCATTCTATGTAATACTTATCACAATATTACAAAAATATATAATTACAACCTCAAGACTAAGAGGGAAAATATATTTTGAGTCTTAATGCTCTTTTTAACTAAAAATTTAAAAAAAATAGCTCGATATGAATTTATAAGTTTTCAAATATTTTAATTGTGTTAATTTATAAAAAGTCCATTTCTTCCTTGAACATTAAAGTTATTTATTCTTACATTTTCTTATTCATTTTAGTCGTATGAATATTTTTTATTTTCAATATTCATCCTGCAATTCCTCTCATATCTACTCATATCAAAATTTTCAACAACATTAGATGTAATGTATCTCATTACAATTAATTATTTTAACTTTTTTTTAATAATCTAATATTTTGATCATATAACTTTACTATATTTATTATTTTACACTCCATTAAACTGTTTTGTCAAAACCCTAGGTTAAAATGTTGTTCTTAACCAAATTTATCCATTTATGATTTTATTAACAATTTCAAAAAATTCATCTACTGACATATACCTCTTAAAATAATGTTTCCAAACTATTTAGTGAATTTTGTGTGAAGTCTTATTGGTAATTATTTTTTGGACAACATTTTAAAACACCTTTTTTTATATAATTAAAAATATAATACAGGAACAAAAGAAATGAAATATTATTATTTAATTTATTTAATTTTTATTTTTCAAAAACATGTAATATATATTTTTCAAAGGCTAATATGATAAGTGGGAAATATTTTTTTTTTTATTTAATTAGACATACTTAAAATTTTATTATTTATTGATATTTTAATTGATAGAAAAAAATTTACCTTTTAGACATCATCTATCTCGTGAACACTACCAAAATATTGTGTTATTTTCTTTATGATCTAAATTCATCTTTATTTGAAATGTTGATTACCCAAAAAAAAATTATAAACTTATGTCCTATTTTCCATGTTTTTATATGTTTCTTATTTTCTCTAATGTAACAAACGTGAATAGAATATGATTATATCTCATCCTATGTATGTCATTAGCCAAAAATAAGTTATAATTTTCCAAAATTATTTTCTACACTTCAATGGTATGTTGGAAATAAATAATGTAGATTTGAAATTCTACATCTTTCAATTCATATTTTAATTCTATTTCATAGACATTGCATGTCATTTTATTAATAGGAATCAATATTACATCTCGTTGAAGAGAAATAAGATTCACGATCATTGAAATTATTAGAAGACCCATATTAAAATTATCTATAGACTGGAACTTGAATTTGGTTGGTGCTTCAAGGCAACATTTGACATCAAACTTATAATATTCATTGTTGAACAAAAAAGTTGAATCTCTTATGTTGTTGAAGGTTCATATTTTTTGAATTATTTTTTTTACTTTATTTATAATTATATTTATCTTTTATATATTTCCTTAGTTCATATAATTTTGATATTAATTATATTTATTTTAATTGATTAAATTTTTCATCCTTGTTATTATAAAAAATATTACATAATGAAATATTTTTAACTAACTCTTTATTTATATTGGAATAATATATGACTAGATAACATGAATGTAAATTGGTAGATATTTTTAAATGCCATAATAATATTATTATGCATAAATTGGTTGATTTCCACTCTAATTTTATCATCATTTATATGTGGTTTCAATTTCTAACTGAGTGAATAACAAGAATCTTTTTTCTGTTTCATAGAACAAAACATGCCACTTTTTTATATAATCCCACTTTTAGTTCCATTAGGATAATGTGACATGAGAGTTTAGAGTTTTTCATTTGTTATGCCTAAATAGTCAATATATCATCTATAATGCATTTCATGTTTAACATTATTTTAACTGTATAAAGTTTATAAAATATTAAATGAAACAACCAAAGTTCATTATGATAATATGTGGGGTAATGAATCTCAACAAACTATTCCTCATCTTCTCTCCCATTCAATGGTTTCTTCTTTATATATGGTATTTTCTTATATTCTATATGGTCAACCAAAGCCATTATTTTCTTAAAATTAACCAATAAATCAATTATTTTATTGAACTAATAAATTAGTGCTAAAAATTAATAATATGTCAAAACCATTTTTATTTTCCATTCAAAAATAATATTATAAACAATCTAAAAATAAATAACCTCTATAATCAAAATAATTTTGTTAATAAAACAAAAACATTAGAATGTGTGGTTACTCATTTTATTGGCCCCTTGAAACAAGAAAGTCTCAAATATGATTACCCTCTTTTTATATAAAAATATATTTAAATTATTTTCATGAATCATTTTAACTATATATCTATTTTAACTCTATGAGAAGGTCATCATAGTGGTTTTCTATTCTCAAATTCTTACACATTTGAGATTATCTTCTTTCAAGATACAAATAAAATAGGGAGTCTCTCATTCTATTTTTTTTAAGACTAACTTTTTAGATGGATAATTGTACATTTTCTTTGTCTTTTGATAGATGATAGTTTAAAATATGGTAATCATAATGATTTATTTATATTATTTGATAAATATTAATATTTTATATAAAAAATTAATTAAATGGTTTTTTTTTTTTTAATCAATTTAATTTTATAAAAAAATCATTTTGCTATCAAAAATAATGGTTATTTATTTTTAAGTGTTCATATATTTGAAACAATGTTCTTTTAAGGTATAAAGAAAATGAGTGTCCTCTCAATATAAAAAGATGCAAAAACCAACCCTTTTAAAAAGGAAAGATGCCTAGTTTCTTGGTCCCATAATAAAAAATAATATCAAAAATGATAATATTAATAATTTATCTATATATTTTGGTAAATTCAAGTATTTTTTATAAAAATATAGTTAATTAATTTTCTTACATCAATTTAATTTTATAAGAAAATAATTTTTTTATGAAAAATAGTAGGTGTTCATTCACTAATGTTGACATAGAGACTATCTCCTTTCAAAGTATGAAGAAAAAGTGGCCGCCCATTTTTAAATAGGTTTAAAAAAACCTCCTTTTTAAAATAAGTGTCTACGCATTTTCTTGCTTCTTTGAAAAAATATAGTCTCAAATATTATAATATTAATAATTTATTTATATTGTTTGGTAAATCCAAATCTTTTGTAAAAAAAGTTAGTTAAATGATTTTCTTAAATCAATTTAACTTTATAGGAAAATAATTTTTTATTTAAAATAGTGGCTTTCCATTCTCAAGTGCTCATCATAAAACGAGCATCATAAAAATGCTTCAAAAATTAATCTTTTTAAAATAGGCGTTCATCCATTTTGTTAGTCGCTTGGCAAAATATGATATTATTTATAATTTATTCATTTTATTATATACATTATCGTTTACCATTAATCCAATTATAAATATTATGTATAGTAAGTGTAAATAATATTTATTTATTAATTTAATGTAAGTGTAAATGATATTAATGGTATATTTGTATGTGGTAAATATTTTAAATTTTATGAGTAAACATTTTATTAATACAATTTAATTATATAATTTTTGTTTATTTAAATAATATATTTAATTTTACAATACAATTAGTTGATTTAAATAATAGATAATATATAATATAATTAATTTACAAAGTAAACATTAAATTTAATTATATATTTTATTTTTAATTTAAATTATATTTAATTTAATAATATTTTAATTTATTCTACCTAATATGTTTATTCTAAGTCATTAAATACAAAGTAATATTTCAAAGGTAAACTATATAATTGTTATGATTATTTTATTTTTAACTCGGTATCATTTTGAATTATTGTTATATTTAATGTTATTAAGTGCAAATAAAACTAATTTAATTGTATAAATTCTAATATTTGAAGCTAAAATAATTTCTAATATAATATTAAATAATATTTAATGTTATATCTAATTTATTTTTATTTAATAATAAATTTAATTTAATAGATATTTTATTATTGGATTTATTTTTAAAATAATTAAAAATAAAATTTATAAGATAAACTAGTATCTATTTTTTATGTCAACTTTTAATTTAAATACTGTTTTGAAATTATTGGTTTATTTTTATTTAATAATATAATTAATTTAATAAATATTTTAATTTAATTATACATTATTACATTTTATTTATATCTCAACCTAAAATATATGAGATTATTTTGTATAAATTTAAGTTATCTTATAATTTTTTACTATTAAATTAATTTTATATTCACTATCTAAATTATGTTATATTTATATTTATTGTTTCACATGTGTATATTGTACTCTATTAGTTAAGGATAATATGAGACAATAATTGAAATACATTCTAATGGTTTTCAAATTTGATAAATAAAATGTGGCAACTCAATGATGGTACAATATCAAGTTAGCTCTAATAATATTTTTTAATAGGTTATATGTGGGGTTTTCAAATTTAATAAGTATTTGATATGGTATAATCATTTTTTTTAAATTTTGTATTTTTAATTTAGAGGCAAGTGTTGATGGTTTGGTACATTATCATTATTTATATATTTAATTTTGTTATTAGTTTTGGGAAAAAAAATATTGAGATATATAGAAGCATTTGTATAAGATAATATTAAATAATATTTTTAATAAAAAATGATTATATTATATAATAGTTATTACCATAACCCATTAAAATCAATTCATAAAACATTTTGGTCATTAAGGTTTATATTATCATTCCAACAATAATTATTCATTTGTAGTATATATAATTATATTTATTAATTTAAGAGTAAAATGTTTTACGTAAATTCCAATAATCAATTTGAGGCACAATCCCAGAGTCTTTATGATACATTTTCCATCTGCATTAAAATCAAAGCTATAGGGAATACCCCTAACCATTTTATGGCCAAATATCTCATATGGATCAAATTAGATGACTGAGCTAAGATTAGATATTGGAGGAGTGTCTCAAATGAGAAGATAAGTTGAACTCCATACTAGTGTCATCTTCAATAATAAGCATTATAAATTTAGATTTTTCCATGCTAAAAAAATTAATCATGTAAAGTTAAAAATTAAACCCAGTGAACAAGTAAAACAAAATCCATTTAATCAAAATACATTAAGTCCCAACAATAACCTTCAAGGTCATACTCTAAATTTTGGAGATATCTTTTTCATTACAATGAGGCTTTCACCTTTTCATGAAAGTAGGGCAACTAAAAATGTTCATACTTTTGATAGATCAGTTTATTTAGTTATCATAATAAATAAACATTCCCTTAATCAATTCTGTTTTGTTATAAAAACGTAGAACATTCCTTATATCTAACATACTTGGTAAGAAAGAACTCGAATTATCTTAAAACATTCCTTATATTTAACATACTCAATAAGAGAGAACTCAGATTATCTTTATTTCTATCAACTTTATAGTAAAATATTTTACTTGATAACATACTCATAAAAATGAGTTTCCATGTGTATGAAGTTTTGTTACTTCCAAGACTTCATATTATTTGAAATGAATAACCAATTATGAATACTTGATTGACCTTGGGTATCTCTAACAAGACTCAATCAGAATAGGATTATTTTCACAAGTTTCACATGATTTAATATATGGATTTAAAGTTAACTTACATACACATTCTCCACTATCTCATTTAGTTCACATAATTTATTGTTTAACCTTAGAAAAGTTACTCAAATAGATAAATAACTTTTATAAATGCATTAAAGTGATACATATTTCCCAATAAAATGTAGTTATTCCTACTCAATTTTCACTATTAAAACTATTAACATCGTTATTGTTAACAAGATAACAATTTCTTAAATCAACCTATAATCTTTAATAATCTCTCAACTTATAGCAAAAATTTACTTTGATTGTAAGTAAATCCTTAATGGTGCTAGTTAAAGATAGCCATAAGATTCATCTCAATAAAATCAAACCATGAATTAAGTTTCCTTATATTTAAAGTGTAACAACTAATAATCCTTAAATATTGAGTAAACATTGACCATAATATAATGAATAAACCTTATTTCTTAGGTTGTTAATTTTCTCAATATTACCATCATAATAGAATCATCTTCATTTCATAGAGACCATATTGATACATGATTATCCATTAATGACTAAACTTTATAGTCAAAACCCAATAACCTTATTTCAGTCATACAATAATCCTAGAATTTTTTGGGATATTAACATAAATTTAACATTGACCACTCAAGTCAATAAAAGGATAAAATTAACATGTTCATAGTAATTAACATAATCCATGAAGTTAAAATGAACTAAATCAATATATGTATCCCAATAGCTTTCACAACTACTCTATAACTCAAACATCAAACAATCATTACACACTTGACTTACTTATAAGAACAACCCATGCCCTAATTGCATGTCTACTTCTTACAAGTCAAAGTCATGGGCTAGTTTATTTTATTCAAATCTAATTACTTTATAAATTACTAGTTTTCTATACCACTGAATCTAGTGATTAATATTAAAACCTTGCATAATTTCCAAAGCATACAATTGAAGATGTTCAACCAAGAAATTGTTATTTTTTTTTAATAAAAAAATATATACATCCTTTACCACTTCTAATATATTGAGTTAAGAGTTCCATTGAATTTAATTCTATAGTTTTACAAAGATTACATATTTCTTACATCACTATTATAACTCTAAATGTCTTAGTATAAGAAGTAATTTTAACAATAATAATATTTTTAAAATAATTAAGTAGTGAAGGATACAATTTTTAATCATAATAAGATAAAATTCAACTTAAGATATTTTTATAAAATGTGTCATTCCATTATTCAATTTAAAAAAGAATAAAATAAACTACTACAGTCGACATGAGACCCTATTCACATTTTTGAATTTAAATAACATACTCTTTTTCTTTGAAAAAAAATAACTTCATATAATCCAAGGATAAAATATAGTTAGAAATGCAAATTTTAATATACTTTTAGCTTAAATTAAATATAAGTGGTATATTAGCCGAAAACCAAACTCAAAATCCTTCATGTCATGTTTTAAGAATGAACAATAAAAGGGAAAACTATAAACCTACTAAGACAGTCCCGTGCATACACAAATCTAATCTCATAATGAGAATAAAATAAAATATACCATGAAAATATAGTAAATCAAGGCCCTAATGATTTAGTTAAATTCACTAAAATGGATTGCATTTAACTATTCAAATTCATATTCATGATATTAAATAGAAGTGCATTAAATTTGCTATACCAAATATTTATTTGATAGTCACCACAATCTAAAATACAAACTAAGAGTTTATATCGACATTTATAACTCAAATATATAGTTTACATACAATATTTAAGAAGGATAAAAGTGTCTTTAGTGTTCAATATCCTTAAAAATTTTAGAAATTTATTTATAACAGATAATTCATACTTAAGCATGTCAAATAGGGTGAAGCTTTCAGAGAGAGGTGCTTCATGAATAAACAATATGAACAACAAGGTTTTCCAACACAATACATCACTGGCACCATAATATGATAATGAGATAAGTTATCACATAATTAGTGATGCCAATTTATATTTAGGGTAAGAAATCAAAAAATATTAGATTAATAACAAGCCAAAATAATTTTTAAAAAAGCTTTACATCATAAATAGTGTTTGATTCAATTATTCTAAAATTATTACTATCTTGTTATTTCATAATTATAAGAAATAAGATTAAAACTTTAAGATAAGTCTACATTTTATCTCACAATAAAATTGAATGAAAGTGATAAGAGGCTTTCAAGAGAGAGAACTTTTACGCACCACTTACCATAGTACAACAACTTATCCAAAAAATAATTATATTAATATTATAGGGAACAAAATAGTTCAAACCTTCCCAAAGGATCATATATCAAGAAAAAATAATAATGCATTGATACCATTGATGAAATTTATTTGGGTTTCTCATAAAAACCTTACACAAACACATTAGTGTATAAAATTTATAGATCAATTCAATGACTAACCTGATGCCACCTAATATTTAATAAAATGTTAAAGAATCATGAACTTTTTTCAATAACAAAACATAATAGTTTGGATATTTCTATTAAAACTGATTTGAATCCATAGAGTTAAAAGGATTATTTCCTTCAAAATAAGTCAAAAATCTAAATTATTATTAATTCATGTTTGGATGCTAGACCACCCAAGATCAGTTTACCAACTAACATTACATACAAGATCACTAATACTATAATGAATGCAAAGTTTAATTCCATAATAATAACATATGCTACCACAGGGTCTTGTGGGTAGTCATATAAATAATGCAACTCAAAGGTCATATCATTATAGTTATACCATAAAAATGGTGCAAATAATAAAAAAAAATTAGTTTTATTTTTAAATATTATAATTTATAAACACTCAAACATATTTTCCAATTAAATAAATAATTTATAGTTTTCTTCATTCCCCTCTTATTCATACAATATATTTTTTTGATCTAAATAAATAAATACACATCCCAATCATAAGATAAATTACATATCAAATATCATTCAATCATTTTAATAAAATAACAAAAACAACCTTTTAATAAACAACCAAAATCATACCATGAATATGTTAAATTTTTCTTTGAATAGAACTAGGATTTTAACCTTTATTTAAAATATCAAATATATATAAATCCATACATAATATCCACATTAGTTTAACCATGAGAGACATTCCTCCAAAATAACTAACAAAGCCAATAGACTATTTCATACATGCGTGTTAGACCCTAGTCCGAGGTATAAATTTTTATACACATACCTAATTATGCTTATATAATTTTATACCGAATGGAGTGAAATAACTCATAGAATATATCATGATAGATACAATAAAATAATTTAATGAAAAGGGAAGGGCATGCCTAGAACTATAAGATTGATTCCAACTTATACTTTGCACCATTTCACTCTTTCCCAAGTTGTCTCCATCTCAGACTCTATTCTATAGACACATGTTTTGGTCTCTATGAACCACCATTTAAACTTTAACAAAATTTCATGACCACCACCACCATAAGGAAATTAAGTAGTGGGTCTCAAATCACCCCACCTCGCTCCCACATTCTCCTTGGCACTGTCATAATGTAGGTTGTCCCTACTTTTTGTGATGACTTCTAAAGAAAATTTACAAAATGGCTTCCACAAATCATAATCCACTAATTGAGTAATTTAAATGTCAAAAAAACCTCAGCATAATTTTTGTATGATAATTTTATTTTTCCCATTATAAAACTTGCTAAGCCCACCTCGATGTGAGTTTTAAATCATTGAGTCAATAATTACCACAACCATGGACCAAATCTCATAGGTTTCCAATACATTTTAATAAATTCATCCTAATAATGGCTTTAGTCATTTAAATAAATGATATAATTATAACTTATAGATCACAATATCATTCAATCTAAAGTATATGAATACATAGTTATTATATTATCCTTCTATTATTAATAATGCTCCAATTATTTTGAGCTAATCTATTAAAGGATGCATCCATATACCAAAAACACATCAAGATTATAAAGTATAATTCGAAAAAATATTAATAAATATATTTAAAAATAAAAAGATTACAATATGGAATACATCAAAAATATTATATTAAGTGTTTTAACACTACTCGTTTAATGAATTTTATTTAAGCTAGAAAGTCGCCCAATAACTTATCAACAATAAATAGCAACAACACAGTAAAAGTGGCACAAATGACCTCAAACTAATGATGGCCACTAAAATCAAGTATGACAAGCACATATAGGTAGAAGAATTATATTAGATTTATCCTCTGTTAGTTATTATATAAAATAAACTTTGGTTAAGATAGAGATATGATAGTTACAAGAAATAAATAAATCAAAGTCAATTGTAAGAGAAAAAAATGAAAATAATTTTAAATAATAATAATAATAAATATCAATATTCAATAACAAATCATTACATAAATTTTCATTGATTAATATCAACTTTAATTACATAGAATAAACTTTATTAAGATGGAAATATGATAATTATAAGAAATAAATAAATCAAAATCAATTGTAAAAGGAAAAAAAATGAAAATATTTTTTTAAAAAATAAATAAATATTAATATTCAATATCAAACCATTATATTAATTTTCATTTATTAATATAAGCTTTGAACACTAAAACTTTGGAAAATTATTACATTCAAGTTTTATATTTATATTTACATTCAAATTTTACATTTTTTTTTTCATTACAATACGAATGAAAAAATCTAAGAAGAGTAAATAACTCTATTAATTTAGATAAGTTGCAAAAAGTTTATTTTCTCTTTTGTATTCATTTAAAAAAATAAAAGGTTTAATTGTCACTTTTAAATGCTCATTTTTTGAAAATATTTGTTTTGTTTTTGTTTGTTTTTTAAATTATTTAGAATTTAATTTTATTTTATATCTCTTTCCTATTTCAAACATTAAATATGTAAAAACTAAACTTTTAAATATTATTGAAAAAAGATTTATTTTTAATTTTTTGAATTTTTCCCACTTCATATAATTTAAAAATTTATTTGATTGAATAATATGATATAACTTCAATTTTCACAAACCTCTATAAATTTTTGTTTATATCATAGTGACAAGTATAGCATCTTGTTTGTAATATATTTATTTTAATGCCTTAGTGAGTAGAAATTATATATGAAATTATATATGTTATAGTAATGCATATTTAAAGAATTTGATATTTATTTTTAAGTCATTTTTATTTATATATTTTATATATAATTTTTTTTTTTTTAAATTATGTTAATTTTTTAAATTAAAATTATTAAAAATTTATATTTTGAGTATAAATAGTTTTTGAATATCTTTTGTAGATATATAATAATAATATTTTTATATTATTGTTATTGTTTAATATTAATATTCATTTAAATATATTGATTTAGATATCGATCAATTTTCTTTCACTACTTTTGTTAAGATTTTGGTGAATATTGACACTTTAAAGAATCTTCTAAATAAAATTATCCTAAAGATTGGAGATCGTACCTAGTTTCAAGCCACTAACTATAAAGGCTTACCATTTTGTTATTGTAGTTGTTTTGGCACTAGACACATGACCAAAAACTATAGCCTCCTCAGGAAAAAGAAATTTTCTTCCTAGTGAAAATATTTCATCCCCAAAAACCTCACAATGTTGGCCACAAAAGAAGATTGGGCCACTGACAGTGAGGATCTTGCCTCTTCTTCTGAAGCTATAGCTTCCCCTACTTCAAACAAGGATCCCAAAAGCTTGTTACACTTCGAAGATGAATTATTAGTTGATCGCGTCTCTCTAAAGAAGGTTGTGTCAATCCCAGCTTCCTCCTCAAAGGAGATCTCAGATTTGGACTCATCCAAGGTTGATACTTTTCCAAGGACAATAGTGGAAGACAAATTCTAGCCCTATGCCCTAGATGAGGATGTCTCTTTAGGCCTTCAAACTGAGAACAAGGAAGGTTGGTTAGTGGTTCAAAAAAAAGGAAAAAGGTAGAAAAGCAAAGGTCCAACCTTCTTATATGTCTCTTCATTCAGAGGGACTCTAGGATAAAACCTATGAAAAAGGGGTCAGGTCCCCTGGATAAGTTTGATCAAAACTTCGTAGAAGTTTCCTAGTTGGTAAGTTTTTCATTTTGTCCCATTTTATTTTTGGTAGAAGTTCCTGATGTGTGGGGATCTTGCCACCCAATTCGTTGTCGCTGGTAGAGGTGTCCATTAGATCTTTAACATCTGATTTTCAGCTTTCTCTTTTGTATAAGGACACAGGACCTTTCAAAACTTGTTTTTAACCAATCTAATAAAAAAATATTCATTTAAATATTATAAATTATTGTAATGTCTATATTTTTTTTTTCATTTTTAAAAAAATGGGTGGTCATCTATTCATGGTCTTTCTTACACTAATTGTATTCACCCAAGCTCATTTTTTTGAGTTGCCTTCATATCCATAATGCATGTGTTTTCACATTAAGAAACAAGGTTATATGTAATTCTCATTTGAATTAGCATTCTTCTTTCACTGTTCTTTTCTAAATGGATAGACTCTTGTTCTCTCTATATAAATTAAAATAGTCTTTATTATTTACATTTTTATTCATCTGGGCCCATATGTTAGGTTGCCTAAATATCCAAAATGTAAAATTCATTTTGTTCTTAAAATTAGCAACTAACCATTCCCAAATGCTCACATATTTGAGACTATATTTTTGTACGAAAAAATAAAATGGGTGGCTATGTATTTTTAAAATTTTAGGAAACCCAACATTTAAAAAAAAGATGATTGCCCACTCACATAGATATTTGATATAAGATAATATGAAATATGATAGTCTTAATAAAAAAAATTATTAAGGGTAAAGGGGTGGATTTAAACTAGGGACCACTAACACTAGAAGACAAATAATCAGACAGGGCCTAGAAAGTCTAAATACAATCATTAGTCTGATGAAATCAACAATGTAAGTCAAATGGTAACAACCAACCCAAAAATAGCCAAAGAACAACCAATTGAGGAGTTTTAAGTCCCAAAACCCCAAACTTGAAAATGAAACAAGATCCTTAAAATAAAAATAATAGGACCCAGAGCTTTAACAAAAAATATCAAACCTTTCAAGCCCTACCTCCACTTTCCACACAATTTCTACATGGCCTACAAGAATGGAGTAACATGCTCTATTATGCTTATAATTTTTTAAATAAAATTCCACAAATCCCCTTCAGGGTTATCCAAACTTAGGTCAAAATCATCACTATCCAAGATGGTTTTTTTTCTCTTGAAAATGTGATGATCGAAACCCTAGATTCTTTGGAAACATCTAAAATTTTACCATATTGAATTCATTCAAGAGGATTCTCATCCTTATTTTCTCTCATTCTGATAGGTTTCTCCACAACAAGGTATGTATCATTTTCTTCTTCTACATTCTATATATCTCTTCCATCATATTGTAGACCACATACTATTAGAAGATCTAAAGAAGAATGTTTTCACCAAGTCGGTTAGGCATTTATTTTTATAATATAAGGATAATCTGAACATAAATAGCCAGTATTAAAAAACCTATGGCACTGAAATGGTATCCCTTCATAGTCCAATGACTATCTCCAGATTTGATCTTTTGCTATAAGCTCTATGGAGGCTGGGAGATCAAGCATTGTATCAATGAAGACTAAAATTATAGAAAATGTGGTACGATAGAAGAAATCATTGAATGAATATGTCCAAATTAATTTTTTGGTGGAATTACCAATATCACTGAAACAAGGTTTACTCCAAAAATAAGAGAAAGATGTGGGAGGAGGATCCAAAGAGGTATGGATGAAAAGGTATCAGAAAAGGGGTTGAAATTTGGATCCCAAAGTTTTATAAATAAATAATGATGATTCCATCTCCACTGATGCCACAGAATAAGATCATTATCAAAATATTGACGAAAAATAATAATAATAATAAACCTTTTAAAGAAGGATAAAGTTCCATTTTACCTTTTAAGATAATGTTTCAATTGTAATTATAAGGAGATCTACTCATTTAAATCCTAAAGATTAGCCACAATTTTTCAAATTGGTATATGAATCCTCTTGTAAGATACTATTCTTGGTTTGCCAAGACCGAGATGAGGGCATCATCTTCTAGATTGAGAGAGAGACTAGTTGAAGCTAGTTTCATTGAGTGAGCATTTGAGGGTTCTGACCACCTCTGAAAAATATTTAGTCACTTTCCCACCAACCGATGCATGCATTGATGACATAGGAGGGTTCTTGGAAAGAGATACAATACTTGTAGTAATATTTGACTTACACACGCCACCTAGACTATCATGGAGAGGAGAGGGAGTAGATAGATCTACACCCTTGCGCAGCACTTCTATAGAGGAGACATAAAGGAAAACATCACTGCTCAATCCAGATTTGGTTGGAATAGGGGATTGAGTTTTTGAAAATATTTTAGGTGGGTTGGGGAGGACGGGAGTAGACAACACAAGAGTTTAGGTTATGTTTTTTTTTTTTTCATATCTTAATAAATATTATTTACATTTTGTAAATCTTATTCTTATCAACCTACCATGACTACCACACATCATCCAATTGTTATTATCTTTGGATACTTTTTAAAATACCTCTAATATTTTTTTGAAAGGAAATTAGGTTAGATTTTAACAATATCATTATCCAAAGAAAAAATATTTTAAGTGATAAACATAGTTTAACTTGATCACCAAGTTTTGAAATATCTAATTGATATTTGATTGGGCCTGATGTAGAAAAAATAGGCTAACCTTCCGGAGGCCATAACTTTTGATCCATAATATGTTTGAGCTTTTTCACATGTCAAAATGACCGTATTGAAAAGTTTGATTCTTCCCTAAGAAGCTCTATCCCCATAGATTTTATTTCAATATCTTTTGGATGAAAAACGTGATCATCTGAGGGTCTAAAATTAACGTTTAATGATTTTTTCAAGTATTTTCTATTTTAATAAATTATATGTTTTTAGATCTAGAAGTCAAATTCAATTGAATTTCATCCCATAAGATAATTTTAGTATTTGGGTTATTTTGAGAAATTTTTAGAGCCGCACATGCTTGCATGAAAAACTTACTATAAATAGTGACTGCTAAAAATAGATGGTTCTTTTTTTAGATTTTTAATTTTTATTTTATTTTGCATGTAGACTCTAATTTATGAGTTTAGGCTTATTTAAGCATGGTTTGAGTTTGTAATTATTGAAATCAATCAATATGAATCAATTCTGAGTATTGTTCAAGATCTCGACCTATTGGTAATTTTTTTATTCTTAATAGTTTTTAGGTTCATTATATGGTGTCAAAGCAAGTTTGAATCTTAGAGGAGAGAAGAATGGAAAGAGGACAAGGAGGTATGGCATAGATGAACTAGACTATACAAGACCTGAAAAGTCAAGTTCAACAATTAATAAAGGTTATCACCAATCAAGTAAGGAGATAAGGTGATGATGAGGAAGACACAGATCATGATGAAAAAATTTATCAAGAGCAGCCACCATCGATGGAAGAGAGAATGGTTCAAGATTTAGAAGGAAGAAATGAAGGAATCAAGGTTGATGTTCCAGATTGTGGAGGCAATTTAAAACCGGAGGAGTTGATAGATTGGATGAATAGCATGGAGAAGTTCTTTGAGTGGAAGACTATGAGAGAAGACAAGAAGGTAAAGTTTGCATACATGAAATTGAAAGGTCATGCAATGATTTGGTGGGATCACCTGCAGAAAGAGAGATAGAGAAAAGGTAAAGAGAAGATTAATTCATGGAAAAAAGATGGATAAAAATTTGGGGAAAATTTTGTTCCTGTAGATTATGCACAAACCTTATATAAAAGATTTTAGAATTTGAGGCAAAAAGGTCATAGTATACAAGAGTATATAGATGAATTTTATAAGATTTTCATATGAGTGGAGCATGATGAAACAGAAGAGAAGATGGCTGAAAGGTATGTAAATAGTTTAAATTTATATATTAAAGATGAATTAAGCATGCATAGAATACTTAACATGGAGGAGGCTTATCAATTAGCTTTGAAGGTAGGAAAAAACAAAATAGACAAAACTTTAGAAGGACATCTATTGGTCCAAAAACAAGCAGATCCCCTCCAATAATGGGATGAGGTGGGTTTAATACCACCAAAGGTGGCTTTAATGACAATAAAGGTGAATCATCATGTGGTGTAGAAAGGCAAGATGATAATAGGCAAGGGTTTCAACACCAACAAAGAGGAAGAGGATTTCAGAGAGGATGAGGTTATGGTGGTACTAGAGGATAGTTTCTGAATTAGTGTAGATCTTATGTCTATTATAGATGTGGAGAATAAGGGCATAGAGCATTTGAGTGAAGAAAGGAGGCAAGAAGATCACCCAAGAGTAAATCTAGTGAGGATGAAATAGAAGAGCAGAATACTGAAGTTGTACCAGTTGATATTGGAGAAAATCTCATGATGAGAAGAACTATGATCACTCTAAAGAAGGATCAAGTGTAGAATAAATAAGGTGGTGATACATAGATGTGATCAAATATTTTTTAAACAAGATGCACTTCAAGTGGAAAGATATGCAAATTAATTATAGATGGTGGTAGCTATGAAAATATGGTTTATAAAAAAATGATTGAGAAACTAAAACTGCAATGTGAAAAGCATCCTAACCCTTATCAAATTTCATGGTTTAAGAAATGGAATGAGGTTATAGTAGATAAAAGGTGTTTAATCAAATTTTCTATAGGAAAAACTTATAATGATGAAATATGGTGTGGTGTTATTCATATGGATGCATGTCATGTGTTATTAGGGAAACCATGGCAATTTGACAAGAAAGGAGTTCATGATGGAGCAAAGAACACATACACTTTTGTGGAAATGTGTTACTACAAAGGTAGTTTTGTTACCTCTTAAAGAGGAAGAGAAGATAGAAAGGATGCTTTGTACTAAAGAATTTATCCAAGATATGAAGGTAGTAGGTTGTTGTTATGTACTAGTAGCAAAGAATGAAGAAATAGAAATGGTGCTAATACCAATAGAAGTAGCAAGAGTGTTGAAAGAATATGCCGATGTTATGCTTGATGAGTTACCATATGGTTTACCACCGAAGAGAGATATTCAGCATCACATTGATTTGATTCCAAGATTAGCTCTACCCAATCAAGCAACTTATAGGATGAGTCCAACAAAACATGTAGAATTAAATAAATAGGTTACTGAATTACTAAAGAATAAAGTCATAAGAGAGAGTATCAGTCCATGTGCAACATCAACATTGGTAACTCCAAAGAAAGATGGAATATGGAGAGTGTGTGTAGATAGTAGAGAAATTAATAAAATTACAATAAAGCATAGGTTTTATATACCTCATTTAGATGATATGATGGATGTGCTTATAGGAGCAAAATATTTTACCAAGATTGATCTAAGGAGTGGTTACTATCATATTCAAATTCATGAAAAATATGAGTGTAAAATTGCATTGAAAACTAGGGATGGCTTATATGAGTGGATGGTGATGCCATTCGGATTATCTAATGCACCTAGCACATTTATGAGGGTGATGAATATAGTGCTATGAGAATCTATTGACAAGTTTGTGGTTATTTATTGTGATGATATTTTAATATTCGGTAAGACTAAAGAAGAACACTTACAACATTTAAGAATGATAATGGGTTTGTTAAGAAAAGAGAAGTTGTATGCAAATTTGAAGAAGTGCAAGTTTATGTAGAACAGTTTGGTATTTTTGGGATTTGTAGTTTCAATAGATGGTGTGAAAATGGATGAATAAAAGATAAAGACAATTGTTGAGTGACCTATTCTAAGAAACATTATAGAGGTAAGAAGTTTCCATGGTTTAGCAAATTTTTACAGAAAATTTATTAAAAATTTTAGTAGTATTGTGGCACCAATAACAAATTGCATGAGAGGGAAGGAATTTGCATGGACTAGAGCAACCAAAAAAAATTTTGAAATTTTGAAGAAAAAGATTATAGAAAGACCAATTTTAGCATTGCCAGATTTTAACAAAGTGTTTGAGGTTGATTGTGATGCTTCGTTTATGGGAATTGGTGTTGTGTTGAGTCAAGAAGAAAAGTCAATAGCATATTTCAGTGAGAAATTGAATGAGGTAAGAACAAAGTAGTCTACTTATGATGTTGAACTGTATGCAATTGTACAAGCATTAAGACATTGGAGGCATTGTTTAGTGCCTAAGAAGTTTATACTATTTATAGATCATGAGGCTTTGAAGTATGTGAATACACAAAAGAAGTTGAATAATAGGCATGTAAAGTGGGTTTCTTTCTTTTAGGGATATACTTTTGTGTTGGATAATAAATCAAGGAAAGAGAATCAGGGAGTTGATGCATTGAGCAAGAGGGTAGCATTATTAACTACTATGGTGAGTGAAGGAGTTGAATTTGAAGCTATCAAAAAATCATATGATTTTGATCCATATTTTAGCAAGGTAGTTGAGAAGTGCAAGAATCCATTAATAGGTGGGACAAATGTTATTCATGATGAGTATCTTATGCAAGAAGGCTATCTATTCAAAAGGAAACAATTGTGCATTCCAATTGGGTCTCTACAAGATAATATAATAAGATAATTACATAGTGGTGGTTTGGTTGGACATTTTGGTTAGACAAAGATAATAACTTTGGCAGAGGAAAAATATTTTTGGTCAAAGATGAAGAGAGATGTGGCAAGGTATGTTTCAAGGTGCAGAATGTGTTAGGTAGCTAAAGGACATGCACAAAATACTACACTTTACATGCCATTACTAGTTCCAAGAGGGCCATGGACAGATTTGAGTATGGATTTTATGTTGGGATTGCCAAACATACAAAGAGGTAACAATTCAATTTTTATTGTTGTAGATAGATTTTATAAAATAGTTCATTTTATTGCATGTAAGAAAACCAATGATGCCACTAGTGTTGCAAAATTATTTTTTATAGATATTGTGAGATTGCATGGTGATCCAAAAACTATTACTTCATATAGGGACATGAAATTTCTAAATCATTTTTGGAGGAATTTGTGGAAGAAGATGGGTATCAAGCCACAATTCAGTATTGCATATCACCCACAAATAGATGAACAGACAAAAGTTGTGAATAGGATCTTAAAAAATTTATTGAGATGCATAGTGGGAGAGAATCCAAAGCAATGGGACATGGCTTTACCACAAGATGAGTTTGCATATAACAGTTTAGTGAATAGATCAACAGGAAAGTTACTTTTTTAAATTATTTATGGGAGAAATCATATGTATATTTTATATTTGGTATAATTTTCAATTACAGATCGAATTAGTGATGATGCAGAAGCATTTGCAGAGCATATGTAGTAGTTGCAAGGAGGAAGAAAAAAGTTGCAAGAAATTAATGAGAAATATAAAGTAACAACGGATGTCAAAATAATATCCAAGGTATTTGAAGAAGGAGAGTTGGTAATGGTTCACTTGAAGAAAGAGAGATTTCCAAAAAGCACATACAATAAGTTGAAGTACAAAAAAATTAGATCATATAAAATTGTGAAGAAAATCAATGATAATGCCTATGAGGTAAGTTTACCATATAATTTTGATATATCTCCAGTATTTAATGTTTCATATTTATATGAATTCCATGGAGAAGATGGTGAAGATGACAAATATGAAGAAGTAAATTGGGAGCAATAGGTTCCAAAGAAGAAGAAATAAAAAATAGTGCAAGTTTTAGATATGAAGATAGTGAGCACAAAGTAAGGGAATTATAACATGTATTTAGTGTAGTGAGAAGGGTTGCAGCAAAAAGACAACACTTGGATTACATAAAGGGAGCTGAAGAAGATTGATAAATACAAATGGTAGTAGTATAATCAGGCCAACTCATAGGAGCTGATTTGTTTTCAACCAGATGAGAATGATGTAGAAAAAATAGGCCAACACTCTGGAGGCCATAACTTTTGACCCATAACTTTGTTTGAGCTCTTTCACATGCCAAAATGATCGTATCAAAAAAAATTATTCTACCTTAAGCTGTTCTATCCACTTATATTTTATTCAATATTTTTTTGGAAGCCAAACGTGATCATTTGAGGGTCTAAAATTAACATTTAATAATTTTTTGAGAATTTTCTATTTTTAAAAATTGTATATTTATAGAACCAGAAGTTAACTTCATTTGAATTTTATTCCATAGGTTAATTTTAGTATTTGGGTTATTTCAAAAAAAAATAAGAGCCACGCGCACTTACATGCAAAACTTACTATAACTAGCGTCTGCTAAAAATAAATATATTTTTTTAGTTTTTTAGTTTTTTATTAATTTTTTCATGTAGACTCTAATTTCTGAGTTTAAGCTTATTTAAGTATGATTTGGGTCTGTAATTATTGCAAGCAATCAATACGAATCAATTCTGAGTATTGTTTTAAAATCTTGATCTATTGATAATTTTCTTATTCTTGATAGTTTTCGAATTCATTAAGGCTCATATGTTAGGTTCCCTAAATAATATAACTTTAAAAATATATTTTTATCATAATTAATTATTGCTCATTCTCAAATGTTTACATATTTGAAACTATCTTTTTTCGAAAAAAAAAAACAAAGAAACCACCCATTATAATGTAGTTGAGAAAAAAAAAGTAACCACACATTTTAATTATGCTTTGATAGAAAATAATCTCAAATATGATAATATTAATAAATAATCTTTATCATTTGATAAATCTCAATTTTATCAATTTAACATGGCTACCACACATCATCCAATCATTACTATTTTATAAAATATCACTCTCTTATTCTTTTTATCCAAAGATAATAATATTTTAAGTAATAAACATAATTTAACATAATTATTGAGTTTTGAATTATCTAATCTATACTTAAATTAAGATAAATTAATTATGGTGACTTCTAAATTTATAATTCATATCATAAGCTCCATGCTAAGCATTTTGATCTTATATATAGATTTTTTAAGTTAATAATATTTTTTTTAAAATTTGTATATATGTTAGCCACTTGAAGTTATAAGACACTTAAATCAAAAGAAAATGAAGTCATCTAACATCTTAATAATAAAACAAAATCATATCACTTATAAAAATAATAATTCATACTCAACTTTTAATATTATTCAAGATTATAACTTTTTAATGTTTACAATTTTTTTAACAAACACCACATCAATATTTAAATATATTGTCAAAATAATTATAACCAAAAAAATGTGAAAATGATGTTATATTTCTTTTATAAATATTTGTAATATTTTCTAAAATAAAAATAAATTATGATACAAGATCAAAATCAATAAATTTACTACATTACTTTTAATCAGATAGAAATAATTTTTATAAAACTACATTACCAAAAAGAAAAAAAATATATTCACATTTATATTATATTATCTATATATTTTTTTTTTCAATTTTTATTTTTAAAAAAATGAGTTGTCTCCCATTCAATGTCCCTCTTGAACCAATCTTATTCATTTGAGCCCATATTTCAAGTTTCGCATACATGTCCACAATGTATGGGATTTTGCATT
The DNA here is from genome assembly GCA_037957365.1 of Torreya grandis. Lineage (NCBI taxonomy): Eukaryota > Viridiplantae > Streptophyta > Pinopsida > Cupressales > Taxaceae > Torreya > Torreya grandis. The sequence goes on along the minus strand of JARHVA010007226.1, from coordinate 495,182 downwards.
AAGAATAAAGTTTAAATGCATTTTTCATTTTAGACTTTACATCCTTGTTTCCATAAATATTTTATAATGGGTGGTCGTGTTCATCTAAGATATTTATTTTTCCCCAAAAAAAAAAAAAAAAAACCCTATCTCCTTCACATTTTTATTTTACTATGCTCATGTGTTCTGTTTTCTGAATATAAAAATTATTTTATTAGTAAAATTAGTGGTTGCCTATTTTCCAATGTTTACATATTGTGAAATTATTGTTTCGAGAAAAGAAAAAAAAAATTGAGTGTACTTATATTTGTAAAATCTAAATTTTAAGAATATGTGGTTGCTCTTTCTCATTGTTTCTTGACTCAAGAATTATATTAATCGGTAAATTTCAAATTATATAATCAATACTTGAGTTGGGTTACAAATAGTCACAATGAATTCTAAAGGTGCAATGCATATCATATGCTCCATGCTAGACACATTGATATTGCATATAAGTTTCTTAATTTAATAACAAAATTCAATAAAATTATACATTTTTACCACTTGAATTTATAAAACATTGATTATATTATTTTAAGTGGACAAGAAAATAAGAGGATGCCCATTTTAAAAATAGTTGTTTGGTGAAAATTTAATATATTGTAATTTATTTTTGATCTACCTATATTTTAATAATAAAATATTTGAAAAAATGACACCATTTTTTCACGACTCAATTCTAACCTTTTATTTCTATAATTTTCAAGTCTTAAATTAATTATTATAATTACACGTCTATAATATTTTAGATGCCAAAGCATATAATTATATTTCAGGTTAAAAACGATACTCATTTAATCTTATTGTCAATGGATTACACCTTTCAAGTTGGTAGACCCATTTCCACCCAAAATTTTGAACAATCTTTTCATACGATAGTTTTCTAATTGAGGGGACATCCTTACAAGATCCATATTGTCAGCCGTTGATGACACACAGGGTTTTAATATTTTCAAATTATTTACCTATTCTTTTAAGTTCAAAAAAAAAACAAATGAAAATGTCTAGAGTAATGTGAAAATTATGAATATTTCCATAAGCCTTTACAAGATACCTTTTCTATCGTATCCTTTGTAAATAATTATTTTATATACATACATCATCTCTTGATGATATATAATTAATTATTCTCTTCCTTCATTAATATATAAAAACGGTTTGCATCGCCTTTAAAAACTAGAAACCAAAGAAAGACTTTACATAGCAGCAACAATAGATACAGATACGTTTTCTATGGCTCATTAAATTTTATTATATGTGCTTCATAAAATTTCCAATACCTCTTTTTCACAGTCTTGTTCTTCCAAAACACCTCTACCTATAAAATATATTCAAACATCAATGAGTTTGACACAAATGGAAGTCATTACTTAATTTTGGGCATACGCATGCCCTCCTTATTAAAGCCGCTTAGCTTAGCTTAGCTTATATACAAACTCATCTTTGTAACATTTTATTTTTATCTAAAATAATTATTGATATTGTATCAAGTGTAAATATATGTGAAAAATTATAGATAAAATTATAGAATGGTTTTATATAAAAGAAAATTTTATATATATTATATCGATTTATTTATAATTATTTATAAAAGTAACTAAAACATAAATAAAGAAGGAAAATTATTCATAATAGTGAAGTTAAATAATGGCACTTCAAAATTTTAGAAAGATTATAAAGAATTACAATGAAATAAATATATAGTGTATTTATTTTATTTTTATAATATTTATCATTTTTATATCATTTAATTTTTTTTCAAAAATTTTAAAAGTAGGATTTTAAATAATGTTTATTATCTATTTGAAAAAACATATGACAGAAGAGTGGTGTTATAAACTATTATGATTATTGATTATTTTTAAAATGAAAATATAAAATAAAATTTTGTATTTTTCACCCAAATTTAGATATTTGAAATAATTTAACAACAAATTACTTTCAACAATATTATAATACTTGTATAATTTAAGATCAAAAAAGTCTACAATAAAAATTATATGAGAAGGATTAAAAACTTATACTTCGCTCATGAATACAATAAACTAGTGCTCACATTCTAATAAATTACCAATTTTAATACATTAGGAAATTAGTATTCTATGATAAAAATATTAAATAAGTGTGAGTAAGATTAATACTAATACATGCTTATGTATTAATGAAGGCCACCACTCTTAAGTTTGAAGGAACCACATTGCAAAATGTAAAACTCCTCTGCCATTAGAGATTGGAACCTCCCTTAGGTAATTTTTTAAATGTCGATCTACATTTTTGTTTCATTGCCGGTCATCAAATTAGCTACATTCGATGTTAATAGTATCATATTAAAGTAATTACAGGTTAGTGATTCATTCAAAATTTTTGCATCTTAAAATTTAGTAAAATCTATTTTTTAAATCCACATAATTTAGATTAGGTGATGATTTAGGTATCTTAGTTCTTTTAAGTATCAATATGTCATTAATCATGTTTATAATTATTTGTGTCATAAAAAAAGTCAATAATTCAAGAATAGTTGAGCTAATTAAAAATCTAACTTTTAATATAATGTCACGGTCAATTTTTTTAGAAATCCAATTTTTAATATAACGTAATGCTCATCGAATATTCATTTTCATTAGTATAGTCATGTTATGTTAGAGTTGTTTTCAAATAAAATAATTACAATCAAATGTTTTATTTTAGTAGTGTAAATTATATATATAATAAAAAATACCTTGATTTTAAACTAGATGCATTGTCAGTATAATCTAGCATCCATATTGAGGGGGATTATTTTCTCAAATTTATCTTCAAGTCCTATCTTTCTAAGTAAGTAACCTAAACAAGAGGATAAAGACAACATAAGAAGGAATTTCAGCATGCTTTCTTTAGTCACTGACAATGGGGCTATAAAATGGTATTAGTGGCACCAATATGTGTTAAACCAGTCAAAGCCAAGGATGATTCTCAGTGGCAGTGAAGATCTTATATGTTGCATACAATCGAATGGAAACTATTTTGTGTAGAGGCTACATAAGAGATAGATTAGGACTTAGTCCTCATATTTTTATTTTTCATTTTTTTAATTGAGTTTTCTTATTTTTTATTGTGTTCTAAAAAAACCTTTGGTGTAACATCTGGGGAAAGAGACACATGTTATAATAATCTAACTCTTGTAGAGAAGGAGAAGATTTCAAGGTAGCTTGATATCAATTATTATCTAGCTAGTGCAAGCACTTAATGAATCCACAGTAGATTCAGAATTTGAGGATTGGTCAATCACCTTTAGGAATTCTTCCCGTAGAATATACAGAAGCTAGGGGCCATGAATCTCAAATTCAATTATGTAAGACTACACCCTTCCAAGGGTATGAGATAACTAGATGGAATGTACCTAGTCTTAATAGTGTTTTTAGGGAGCAACATTTATGGGATATATTTATTTTCACCCATACTCACATTAAGGGGGGAAGGCTAGGGAATTAGTGTTCCATAATAGAAATATTGAATAAGTGTGAGTAAAAATAATATTAATGTAAGCTTATGTATTAGATGTAGGTGAGTCATAACTACAACTCACCCCTCTAGTCTTTAGGAGTGTTTCTAGGTTTGTTGAGTAATATTAGGGAAATGAGAGATTAGGAGAGATATCTAAGGGATTGAATTTTGGTACATTGACTCCTCCTTTGTAGGATCACATCACACTATTTAAATGTGTAGCTCCTTGTAAATTATATAATGTCTCAAATTGAATTAATATGGAATATTATTAGCTTATTATGAGTGTTCATTGTGTTTAGTTTGAAGAATCTAAACTAAAGATATCTCTTAAGGCATATTACATAAGTCTCTAATTCAAATCAATCCCACATGCATGATCATGCTATCAATGCATTATTTCACTATTTTTGATACTAAGTGATACTTAAAATGATATATTTGTAATTATTCATCTACCTCATGTTTTTATATCACTAAAACCATCATGGAAATCACATCTAGGTAGAGTTATCAAGGTATTTATTTATTAAAAAAAAAAGGTCTCGATGCAAAATCATCCAAGGCATATGGGCAATTTCAAATCACTAAAAATAGGTAGGAGTCTATGTATTTTTCAATAAACATTTTAAGGGATAAGTTCTAATTTATATTATTTCCTTAGTCTTAGAGATCACATTAATCACAATTGGGGTTCATGAGTTCATAAAGATAACATGGATTCCTTTATTGGGTCACTTTTCTACCTGAAAATTTTAGTTTTAGGTTTAATGGCAGTTTTAGTGCCAATGGGATTCATTAGGGCCTTATTTTACATGATGGACATGAATAATTATTAAGTTCCTAAGTTTAATAATATCCTCTTCATAGTCCCAAAGATTCACAACAATCACACCAAATATATTCTTAAGTTTTTATATTTTACACGATGGCCTCAATTTAATAATATAAGTGATTATAACTAAGTCTTCAAATTAGGTTGAAATTTAGAGGTAGGAAAATTTATAATGTAATGAATAGGGCATCTCTAACATACACATGGTAGCATCATGGAGAATTTAGTTCACAAGATAATGGTTCAAAAGGTGTTGATGTTCCTTAATTTTAATATCAATTATATGAGTTTCCCAACCTAAATATTTCCTCTCAATGATTTGCTATGTATTACATGAGTCTAAGAGGTCGATATTGTGATAATTATCACAATCACAGCCTACATAGGTCATATGTCAATGGAGGGACCACTTTCACCTATGCGTTCAAAATTATAAATAAATTTAATAGAGCCATGGGTCTGGATAGATGCATTCAGGGTCATAAGTGGAATTAATGATTTAAATTACCCATAAAGTCCTTACAGATATTAGGTAACAAATTCATATCCAATTTGAGTAGAGACTATAGGGTCATGCTACATGGCACAATCATAGGCCACCTATAATTACAAGTTTAAACGTGGTCATAGTGAGGGAAGAATGGCATAGATATCTATGTGTGGCCACAATTTTTATGATAATAGACAAAATAAGACATTTGAGGTCTCCTTAGAAATCTCTTAAAGCAAGGTTTAAATTAGTGGTCAATATGCAGCTATTAATGTAAACATGTAGTCACTATTACTATAAGGATAAGGATTAAAAATGTCATAAAATTAGGAAAATTATCTACAAAAGCATGAAGATTATTTTCATTGGTGCGATATACAGGAAAGAGTGGAGATCAAAAAATTACAATACACTAGAGATATATTGGGCTTGATTGGCATATTTTGGATATCTAATAATTAGAAAATATTATTTACAATTAAATGATAAGTGTGGTAGATTAGAGATGGGACATAAATATATCATAAGAGAGGTCTTAAAGAGAACATTGCAAAGTCTACAATAGAATACATACTGAATGTAAACCCCATAAAGGCTTAGAATCAAATTTCAAGACATAGAGAGATATAATAGGTGAATATATTCAATTTGAATGTAGATATCATTAAATATTACTTCCATTTAATAAACCAATGTACCTATTTTTTCCAACCGACCATCTATCTACTATTTTTTCTTAGAAAAAAAGGATTTCCTCTTCAAATTTTAGATGTTTGACCTAGTTATACTTAACCATTTTTTTTAAAAAAAATAGTGTTTTGGAAAATAGAATCAAAATTATACAAATCATGTTTTTATACCATCTTCAAGTTTTGAGTGTATCCATCTCAAATTATCTATAGAAGTTATGATTTCTAAAATTTTAAGAAAATTGTGTCTATGGATAAACCCCCTTTTATCCCCCAACCTACACTAATATAATTTTTTGAAGTCCATAAAGGGTAATGGTTAGTTCACATCAGTTTCACCAAAATTTATGCAATGAATTAAGATAAGCCTAAAGCTTATCCTACCTAATAGATCCATACTAGGAGAAGGTAAATCAACTAAAACTCATTATATCTAGGCATGACCAATTGGATCTATTAAACCTAGTTACATGAGTACTTATCACATAACATCAATGAAGAGGGTTCCAAATCCTATAGGCAATCAATATAATGAAACAACATTAACTAGATATTTATTAATACAATTAATCTAATCTAATGTTACCAAACTTGCAACACAAATAAAGGGGACGGTAAAAACAAAACTAAAAAGGGTAAGGAAAGATAATAGGAAAATTAAGGTTGTTGGGTGAATATTTTGTCACCAGCTAACTGATGGGCAAAATATATATATATAGTCTATGTGTGTGTGTGTGTGTGTGTGTGTGTGTGTGTGTGTGTGTGTGTGTGTGTGTGTGTGTGTGTGTGTGTGTGTGTGTGTGTGTGTATATAAGTAGAAAATAACACTCGGGGGTAGGATAACACCATCCATCTCTCTTTTTTCAGAGATGATGTTCACAAACATAGGAGAATTCTGGTGAAAACACTGAAGGCACTTCTCTTCTTTCAGAAGTGGTCTGTAACAAATAGTAGGAATTCTTTCTGGAAAGTAACTGATAATTAAATGTAACAGGGTGTAATAACCAGTAGAATGAGGTGTAGCACAAAGTCTCCACCTCAACTGCCAAAGAGTGAAATATGAAGGACAATGGGGGCACAAAGTCATCCCAAGATCCTTTAAATAGAAACAAAAAATAAACATACTAAAGACAATTGTGGCAGTACAAAGTCTCTCCACAGTCGGCTTCAAGACACCTTCCTAGTTACTTCCACTAGTTCTGCTTATTTAATTAAATGGATAAGAATGCATTCAAGAAATAGACATAAGGACAATTTCCTCAATAACACAAGCTATTCCAACATAAATTTTGAAAGGTCACTTGCTTTCTCATTCAAATAACAAAATATGATTAACAATCTGAGCTCAAAGTCTCAAAAAATACCTTTCAATTTGGGTAAAGTTATGCTTCTATAACAGAGAGATCTCTTTTGCATAAAATAAGAGATTACAATAAATAACACTCCAAGAAAGACTTGGGTGCTTTATTTCATGGAATGACCCATGCTGCATTCAATGCCTTGAATGCATTTTCAGTTCTGTCAAGGGGCCATGCTGGAATAGGGCATCGATCTTAATTGTGGCATGTCAATTCATCTCAAATGTCTCCTCCAAAGTATGGGCCGCCTAGTCCTCTTCCTGATATTTGTGCAGATGTCCACTTTGCCTTTACTTGATCTATAAAAATAGGCCACGCTATTGAGTGCTTGCACTCTCTGATGTCCACTTGGTGGACTATTTCACCTACCAAAAGTAACTCTCCTACAGATATTTCTAGATTTCTTGCAGTTGTTCTCTTTTTCCTCACCACATCTTGTCCTTCCTTGGCGATATGAGCTCTCAAGGCTATCTTCTCACTTTCTGATGGCTCTTTCAGCTTCTTCTTTAGCCGGTCACTGAGTTTGTTTTCAGGACAAAACACCATATTTGAAAAACAACATATATTTTATTACCCTAAATTTGACGTCTGCAGGGACATCATTGGTTGTTGGTCACTTGAACCACTTTGAACCTTGAACCTTTGAACTCTTTTGGTTCAAGGTTCAACGGTTCATTCTCTTTCTTTGAATCTTTTGTTCCTTCAAACTTTTTGGATCCTTTTCTTTTCTGTTAAACCTTTGAACTTTGAACTCTTTTGGTTCAAAGTTCAACGGTTCAATGGTTCAATCTTTCTTCTTCGAAGTCTTCTTTCATTTAAGTTTTTTGATCTTATTGAACTCATTGAACCTTTGAACTCATTGAACCATTTTGGTTCAAGGTTCAACGGTTCAATAGTTCAACCTTCACTCTTCGAAGCCTTCTTTTCTTTAACTCCTTTGAAGTGGTTGAACTTTCTGAAGCGGTTGAACTTTGAACTTGCCAAAGTCTCGAACTCGTTGAAGTGCTTAACTCTTTTTGAACCTTTAAACTTGTTGAACCTTTGAACCTTGCTGAAGCAGGGTTCAATGGTTCATTATATTTGTTTGAAGCCTACCGATGGACCTTTTGGTTGAACCTCAACGTTGAACCAACCTTGAAATTTCCTAAGTGTTTGGAACTTGTTCCTTTGTGAGAGCTCGCCTATTGAAGTTGTTGAACCCATTGAACCTGCAAGTTTTTTAGCTGAAAATGCTTGAATAATTGAAGAACTTGAGTGCTCAGAACATTTTTGAGAAGGGAAGAGAGAATTTTGGCCTGCAAGACCAAAATAGTTGATATGTTGTCCCCAAAAATGAGTGACAGATTTTGGGAACAACAGCTAGCTCTAATTGGGGAACTTCCATCGATTGTAAAAATAATCGAAGGGAGTAGAATCCATAATCTCCAGTGCCTTTAAGTATGCCATTAGGCTACGAAGTCATGCTACCCAAAAATAAAGGCACCAAAAAGAAATGAAAATGAACAACACAAAATAAGCTAAATACTATACAAAAATTATACATATGTACAAATGATCTTATCTGATACTTCAAGGATTGAAGTGCTTCAAATGCCGCCCACTATGAGATAGTGAAAATGGCATTTTGTCTTGATATATAAGCAAGAAACCATTTTCTCCCCAGAAGCGATGATTGGCGAATGAACCTCTCCACCAAGAATTAAATTTTCTATGTGTTCCTTTTGGTTCTCTCCCCTTGCCCCACAGCAAGACTTGATTTCCAGTCTAAAAATCATGAATCCTTGTTCTCTTGCAGAAGAGTTTCCTTTCCTAATTTTGATGTGCAACAGTATGGTCCATTACCATAATTTTCTATTCTTCTGGTTCAGTGAAGCACATGATTTGATTGTTAGCATAAAACACATGCCAATGGTTAGCTTTATCAAGCACATTTGGTCAAAAGACCAGTTTGATAGTGTACCTATGATCTTTGAAATTGGAGTGAGGAACCATGAAGGTTGCAGGGATAGCCAATGAATTTGCATGATTATGAAGCTCTCTAGGTACTGCAGATATATTGAAAGCATCAAAACTTTCAATATAGTCTCATACTAGATTGCGGTAATGGTGCAATCTTTTGTTCTTAGTTTGACACAGGTTCCTCACCTGACAAACCATCAGCTCAGCATCTCCTTTGGCATGAAGGAGTTTGACACCTTTGTCTTGAGCATCCTTCAACCTGAGTAACATAGATTCATATTCAGCAGTATTGTTGGTGTTGCTAAACTACAATTTATATGAAGAAGGAAAAATATCTCCTTGAGGAGATATTAGAACAATCCCAGCTCCAGAGCTAGTAGAAGAACAACTGCCATCAAATTTCAGGATCCAAACATCATTAGAAACTGATCTTCTATCATATTTTTCTTCATTAGAGAGGGAAGATCCTTTTTCATCTGCACTGCGCTTTATTAATTCTTTTGTTGTCTCATCTGAATCAATTCCTGGATCGCCACCTACAGGACTTTCATCTGCTGAAACATGAACATCCTCTATGGTCAAGAGAAAGTTACCCCTTCCTGAGGACTCAAACAAAATTTGAGCTTCAAGGGCCGATGTTTGGGTGACAATATATTTTACCTCTTTCTCAGGAAGCAACCTCTACATAATGCCTTTGACCAAGATCCTCACTTCAGACAAGTCCATGCTTATTTCTCCACCAACATCCTTGCAAAAATTTTGACCAAGAAGGATGTCGTAGGAGGCTGGGACGTCGACGACCAAGACTGTCATCTTAATCCTCTTTTCTATAAATGTCGCAAATGCAAACTGGGTATCTTTGATTTGTCCCAGCAAAGGCACTTTTTTGTTTTCCATGGAGAAACATCTCCCAAAGGTCTTGGTCAACATGAGTCTAAGAGATTCTATTACTTTAGCTAGCATGACATTGTCAGATGTGCCTAAGTCTATTATGCAGTTGTTTAGCTGGTGTCCATTTATCAGCAGGAAAACATAAAATGGTTCTATTTTCCTAGGGGCAGCTAGAGGAGTAATCACAAGGTTATTCCAGGTGGATGTGTTCTTGGGGGGACTAGGAGTTACTTTCAAAATTTCTTGTCATGAAGGGATGGCTTTATCCTTCACACATTCCACTAATCTATCCAACTGCTCAAGATTGGATTGCAAGAATTCAAACTCAGTCATTTGAATTTTAGTCTTCTTGACATGGTCAATTATGTCAAATGACTGAAATTGACTAGGAACAGAGGGAGGAAGTTCATCCTTCTAGTTTTTTGGGGGTATGGTATTGGTCTACGAATTTGAAGCAGAAGATGAAGGAAAACTTGATGTACTTACCTTTTTAGTGATCACCAGGTCCTTTGATTAAAAAAGTATAGTGGTTCACCACTTAGCAATTAAAATTGTTGGTTGAGAATGCTCCTCTATTTTTTTCTTATCAGCTTGTTGGGCTGACTAGTTCTGGGACCAGTCGAATACAGCGTATGATCCATCAAATGCTTCACCTTTAATTTTAGGTTCATCTTGGTAATTCAAGACACTAATGTAAGAGTCACCAGCTAATTCTTCTTCTTCCTCTGTGAAGAGATTAGCGTCATCTTCTGGTTTCAACTCAGGTTGAAAAGAAAAATCAAATTCTGTCTCAAGATATCCAACTACTGAATTAGTTGGAGGTGTTTCAATGGCAAGCTTCCCATGTGGAGGAAGAAGGCAATTTGGCTGCCCTTGATTCTTGGCAGCATTACCTTGGTACGACTAATTGGAAAATGTTCTCCTTGGTATATCTTTGTATGAAGAAGCAAAAGACATCCCTTGTGTCATTTGCTTTCTGAGAGCTAGCAGCTCATTTACCAACTTCTGCACCATTGGATCAGTGGTGTTTGTAGATGGATATTTAGAGGATGAAGAAGATTTACCTTTGTTAGGATCTCTCCTTATCTTCCCTGCCAAGATGAGATCATCTTCCACTTCAGTTGCCAAATCTTGAGCAGCAGCAAGGTCTATGTGGCCAGCCTGTCTCAGTAGAAAAATCACTTCTGGAAGCTGATAATTGATGAAAAAACATTTAAGGTTCTCAGTTGTTGGCTGAGCAATGGTAGGAATCCTGTTCATCAGCTTGTTGAACTTGGATATGAAGTCCCTCATAGGTTCATGAGGCTCCTTCTTCATATGTGTGAGCTGGGCTAGCAAGGCATGCACATCTTTTGTAGGCTTGAACCTGGCTTCAAATTTGGCTTTGAGGGTGTTCCAGTTAGTCACAGTCTGGGCCTACAGATGATAGAACCACTCTGCAGCAGCACCTTGTAATGTCTCTATGAATAGCTTGACTGCTACGTCTTCATACTCCACACCTATCACGCCATAGGCTATGTTGAAGGTTGAAATATGTTCATCAAGATGAACTCTCCCATCACCAAAGAATTTGGGGAAATTCTTTCTTGAACTACGTGGTAGCTCATGTAGAGGTGGAGTTAAATTGAGTGGGCCAAAAGAGTTACCCCAAGGGCCTTGAACTACCATTATATGGCTATGGAAAGGGGGAATAAAAGATCTTGGTGGGGTATGTACAGGAAAAGCTCTACTAGCAGAGGAAAAAGAAGCTCTGCCTTGTATTGGTGACCTGGTGTTGGTAGGAGGAAGACTCCTAGTTCGTTGAAGGTGAGGTTGTAGAGGAAACAAATCAAAATTGCTCTGCTGCACCAACTCAAAAATAGGGTCAACAACACCTTGAGCTTTCTAGCTTCTTGTATAGCATGGAGCTAATAGATTGTAGAATAAAAATATAAAATAACTGGCCCTGCTTCAGCTTGGAGCTTGAGGTTCCAAATTACTTGTTCTTCCCCAGCGGAGTCACCAAAAGCTATTGGTGTGAAGCTGGAAATTTTCTTTCCTTCTTCACGTCGTTCCCCAGTGATAAGAAATGCTTCAATTTGAATAGACTGGAAAAGGACTATAAATTCTCGTCGATCCCCAGAGGAGTTGCCAAAAACTATTGGCATGAAGGTGGAGGAAAATGGTAATGGAAAAGGACTTGGAACAACAAAGAAAATGGATAAGGAAAAGAACTGAAACTGCTCATTCTTCTCCAGTATAGTCACCAAAAACTATTGGGTGAATATTTTGTCACCAGCTAACTGATGGGAAAAATAGGTTGTTTCAACCACAACATAAAGAGATTGGTCGGCCAAATGTGCAGATCTACCACATCAAAAGGGAACAAATCTCTCCTCTCATCAAGGGGAGGTTCCCTATAACTATAAGGTGTTATATATATTAATATAAGCAGAAAATAACACTCAGGGGTAGGATAACATCATCCATCTCTCTTTTTTTAGAGATGATGTTCACAGACAGAGGAGAATTCTGGTGAAAACACTGAAGGCACTTCTCTTCTTTCAAAAGTGGTCTGCAGCAAACAACAGGAATTCTTTATGGAAAGTAACTGATAAGTAAATGTAATAGGGCACAATAACCAGCAGAATGAGGTGTAGCACAAATTCTCCACCTCAACTACCAAAGATTGAAATACGAAGGACAATGGGGGCACAAAGTCATCCCAAGATCTTTTAAACAGAAACAAAAAATAAACACACTAAAGACAATTGTGGTAGCACAAAGTCTCTCCACAGTTGGCTTCAGGACACCTTCTTGGTTACTTCTACTAGTTCTACTTATTTAATTAAATGGACAAGATTACATTTAGGAAATAGACATAAGGACAATTTCCTCAACAACACAAGCTATTCTAGCACAAAGTCTAAAAGGTCACTTGCTTTCTCATTCAGATAATGAAATATGATTAACAATCTGAGCTCAAAGTCTCAAGAAATGCCTTTCAATTTGGGCAGAGTTTTGCTTCTATAACAGAGAGATCTCTTTTGCATAAAATAAGAGATCACAATATATAACACACCAAGAAAGACTTGGGTGCTTTGTTTCATGGAATGTCCTATGCTGCATTCAATGCCTTGAATGCATTTTCAGTTATGTCAAGGGGTCATGCTGGAATCGGGCGTCGGTCTTAATTGTGGTGTGTCAATTCATCTCAAATGTCTCCTCCAAAGTATGGGCCACATGTTCCTCTTCCTAATATTTGCGCAGCTATCCACTTCATCTTTACTTTATCTAGAAAAATAGGCCACGCTATTGAGTGCTCACACTCTCTAATGTCCACCTGGTGGACTATTTCACCTACTAAAAGTAACTCTCCTGTAGATATTTCTAGATTTCCTATAGTTTTTCTCTTTTTCATCGCCACATCTTATCCTTCCTTGGCGATCTAAACTCTCAAGACTATCTTCTCACTTTCTGTTGGCTCCTTCGACTTCTTCTTTGGCTGGTCGCTGAGTTTGTTTTTAGGTCCACACCATATTTGAAAAACAATAGATATTTTATTACCCTGAATTTGACATCTATGGGGACGTCACTGGTTTTTGGTCACTTGAACCACTTTGAACCTTGAACCTTTGAACTCTTTTGGTTCAAGGTTCAACGATTCATTCTCTTTCTTTGAATCTTTTTTTCCTTCAAACTTTCTGGATCCTTTTCTTTTCTGTTGAACTCATTGAACCTTTGAACTTTGAACTCTTTCGGTTCAAGGTTCAACGGTTCAATGGTTCAATCTTTCTTCTTCGAAGTCTTCTTTCATTTAAGTCTTTTGATCTTATTGAACTCGTTGAACCTTTGAACTCGTTGAACCATTTTGGTTCGAGGTTCAATGGTTCAACAATTCAACCTTCACTCTTCAAAGCCTTCTTTTTTTTAAGTCCTTCGAATCCGTTGAACTTTCTGAAGCAATTGAACTTTGAACTTGTTGAAGTCTTCAAACTTGTTGAAGCGCTTAACTCTTTTTGAACCTTTGAACTCATTGAACCTTTGAACCTTGCTGAAGTGGGGTTTAATGGTTCAATGGTTCATTCCATTTGTTTGAAGCTTGCCAATGGACCTTTTGGTTGAACCTCAACGTTGAACCAACCTTAAAATTGCCTAAGTGTTTGGAACTTGTTCATTTGTGAGAGCTCGCCTGTTGAAGTTGTTGACCTCGTTGAACCTGCGAGTTCCTTCGCTAAAATGCTTGAATAATTGAAGAACTTGAGCGCTCAGAACATTTTTTGAGAAGGGAAGAGATAATTTTTGCCTGTAGGACCAAAATAGTTGATATGTTGTCCCCAAAAATGAGTGATGAATTTTGGGAACAACAAAGGTTTAGGTTACCTAGGGTGGAAAATGGCAAGTTTGAATAACTCTATAGCCACACTAATTTAAAGTATATAAAAAATTCAAACAATGAGTTATACATTCATTCAAACTATTATTTATGCAATATCTATCTATCAAATGAAATAGATAGGGTTAGAAATGCTTACCTTGAACAAAACTTGTTAAACCTAAATCTCTCCCTTGGCCAATGGTGGTTTGAAAAATATTATTGTGGTTGTAAGGATCATGGTTTAAATTAGCTCTAGGATAAAAGACTTATCCTAATTACATCCAAGACTACATAACTCAAGTTATTTCTTTCCAAGACAAGATCTAAGTAATGGTGTTTCCAAATATACAAACTAAACCAAAATTATGGGAAATAATAGTGCAAAAATAAATGTTCCTCTCTATTGGATTAAAAATATACTTGTATTTATAATGATAGATGATCCTAACCCCTTCCATAGATTTAGTTGACAATATCAACCCACCTCAATGTAGTTTTAAAAACTATTATTTACCCTCAAACTAGGTCGGCATGGTTTGACCTAGTTGTGAAGCATGTGTCATAACTTTCAGACCATGTTGACTCGATCAGACCTAGTCTAAATTTTGGTAGGAATTTAAATATACTACATTGACTTGAGTTGATATAATTAGAAAAAATAGGTCTTAACTTAGTTAGGGGCTATTAAGATGAATATTACTTAGGATATTAAATTTGGGGAAGTGTAGTGGATACAGGTGTGATAGATAAATAACAATGTCTCTTGTAAACCACCATCAATCTACCCATCCCTTTCCTAGTGTGTCCTTTAAAGTGTGCACTTAGAGAGATTGAAACGCAATAGGTTACTAGAAGAGAGAAAGCATCAATAAATTATATAGTTTAAATATATTCAATGTATACACTTTGTAAGGAGCTTATGGCAAGTTTGTAAATTTTATCCTTAGAGGATTTGATAATTTAATGCGAGAAAAAGGTTCTAAAATTGTATTCAGTAGTATCTTTAGATCATTATTATTTTCACTCAGTCTCACCTTGTATGGTTGCTTACTTATATTCTTTGCCTAAGAAGTAGAAATTGTGTTAGTTGCATACTTTATCTTATTCATTTTTAACAACTTGGCCTCTTTTTTTTTTAATTGTGTGACATAAATCTGTAAAAGATAAAAAGGTCTCTTAAACATAATAGATTTATGTAGAGGTTGAAGTAAGCTTTATTTGAATATGTATTGTAATTCCTTATCTATCATATAATTTGTCATCTTAGATAACATGGTATTATATCATAAGACATATTCTGTGATAGGCTCGTTGTATTCTTGTTTGAGCCAAACATTCAAAGCATATAAAATATTTTCACTTATATTGATTGAGAAATGCACAAGGAAAAAATATGTCAAAAGTTTTGAACACATAAACTCACTGATGTGGCAAATATTAAAACCATATTAGAGCATACTCTTTTAAAATTATGGGAAATAACTTGGTCAACAACCAAATTTAGATGCATAGTCCAAACATGTTGCATGAAATGCTCTCAATCATTGCTCGAGGTCACCTTTTCCATCATACAATTTAATATTAGGTTCCACAAAATTAGTTGGTAAAAGATATGTTGAAATATGTTTAGATAATGGAGTATGCAATAAAGTCTATGAATCAAGTGCTTAATTAGGTTTTGAAGCACTTTGTTTCATTTGCAACACCTTCATCTACAAAGCTAAAATAGTGTTTTTAAGGGATTGTGCGTCAGGAATAGAATGTGTATTAACGAAAGGTGGTGTCTCAAATGACTAAGTATAAATTGGCATCTTAATCTACTAAAATCCTTCAGTTGTATCCATAGTAGATTTTGGTATGAAAGTTGTATAGATTGATGCAAATAAAGGAATGGATCCCATAGCATTGGAAATATCATATGATTGGCCTTTAGATGCCTTCTGTATTTTCTCTCAAATAATTTTTAAAAACACATCTTGCATATCTAGACACTTTTAAGTGTCTTGTGTATGTGCCATCAAATATATTAACAAATTCTACCATTATAATATTATCAACTAGAATATATATTTTTTAACTTGAGTACCACTTAATCTATCACTTCTTCTAAGACAAGTAGAAACAACTTTATTAGATTGCATGAAATATAAAATATAAACATGAAAATTTGTTGTTAATATTTTTTTCCAAATCTAAAAAGCCCTAATACAAAAACTAGGAACAATAAAAAAAAGGAAAGAAAACCTAGCAACATAGATGGTTGGGGATTTAAAATATTCAATCAAGAGATAGGTTCACCAATATGTTTTATCAAAATTAGGGAATTAAGTAGGAGTTAATTCAATTATGACAAATTACTGAGTGAAATCAAAATATGTAAGATATGCAATAAATCACATAAGACTGATTTGAAACTTACTATTTATGGAAATATTCTAAAAGGGAAAAATAAAAAGATAAATTAATTAGCCAACACTCATAGATGATAGAATGTAATGAAGATTTTGTAGTTGATTATGGGATAGTGTGAGGTCATTATGAATCAGGAACAAGGATCTATTTGATTCTAGGACAAGGTCACACTATTTAAATAAGGCTTGTCTACGTTATCATTTATAGGGTATACTAATGTCTAGTAGGGATTTTGACCTTTGTGTGAAATTAGATAAATATGCCTTCACCTATAGGTAGATTGTGTGTGTAATCAAATTTGTTTGATTTTTTACGAAAACTATTATGTGCCTTTTTCTTCACTTGAAATGCTAGCTCAATTGACAATGATGAAAAAATGTGGCATATGGAGGAAAGTAATTAGT
Source organism: Torreya grandis (assembly GCA_037957365.1). Lineage (NCBI taxonomy): Eukaryota > Viridiplantae > Streptophyta > Pinopsida > Cupressales > Taxaceae > Torreya > Torreya grandis. The sequence goes on along the minus strand of JARHVA010007226.1, from coordinate 478,283 downwards.
GGTTGAAGATGTGTTTGACCTTAACACCCCTTTTATTGAGCATTTTCTATATACCAATACTCGAACTTGAGGTATTAAACTCCATATATTTATTTCATGCTACGGTGGTGTCTGTGAAATATTGGCGTAATGTCATATGTTGGTGTAATCTTGATGTAATTTTTTATTTTAATAATGACTTGTGACCTTGAAAGTGTATTCATACTTAGCTCATGGCTACTTAGGCTATGTGAACTCAGAATTGAGAAAAATATGTGGTTTCCTCTCAATGTGTAGTTACATAAATATGGTGCTTACAATATAGAAACTTCTTTTCAAATAGTAAATAAATGGATAGAAAATGTGTTTATATAGTGAAATTTTTGTAAATTACTCAAATGGAACTTCTAAAACATGTGGGACAACCTATTAAGTGAATTTTTATTTGAGTAATTATTTGTTATTTAGTAGGATGATGAAACTGGTGGCTTTAGACACTACTAATGAGCATGGTTGTTCTAAAAGAGTAGCCTTGTCTAAGAAGTAGAGATAGCTAAACTTGAAATGTGAACCAATCAAGGAATGAACTTAGGTTGTTCAGAATGAGGAATAGGAATATCAAGCATCATAATTTATTAAGGATAAGGATCATCTCCATAGAAGTAGAGGAATAATGGTTTAGAACCGTGGAATTGAGCATGCGTTAGGTGTGTCTAAAAGGATGGTCATAAGTACATTTTTTTAATATTAAATGTTAATTTTAGTGACTAGAGTTGACATTAATGGATCTAATACAACCTATGTTCTTAAAATATTTTCATCAAGTTACAACAAAAAGGTAAATAAGCTTTGGTGTTTGACATTACTAGTGACATGAAAACCTTAAAATTTGCTTGTGTAACAAAAGAGGAGTTCAACAAAATCAATATGTTCTCAATTAATCCTAGCATTCTTCTTAGTTGTTAATAAAAATTTATAAACTTTAGGTGACATAAAATGAAAGCATGAAAATTATTTCAAAAATAAATAACATAAAATTTGGAATTAAACACAATAAAGCTAGGACTATTAGATCTAAAAACATATAATGGAATAAATCTTAGAAAATTTGATAACTTCGTATTCTTTTAGGATAAATCTAAATTTAATCTTAGAAAGGGTGTTTGATAGTACCGATTCATCATAAAATAAACTGTAAAGTTATATTTAAAAAAATGTGGGTTCACCAAAATATAATATGAATAAATGGTTTATACATTAAAAACTTTAAAATTACATCTAATAATTTATACATAAAAGAAATCCTAAAATTACATACAAAAATAGTGGGTTCACCAAAATGTAATGTAGATGAATAATTTACCTTAAATGAAAATATAAATACTCATTAAAAATTAATCAATATAAATTAATAATTAATTCTTTTTAAAATTAAAAAACAAAATAATATACAAAATTTACAAATATTTTAAAATATTATAATAAAAGAATGAAAATACACATCTAAATGTGAAAGGATGTCAAAACAAAAAAAAATTGTCAAAATTTATATTTGATATAAAAAAAAAGGTACTCTTGTGAGGATGTTTTAACATTTTATACTTCCTAGAGGATGCTTGAGATATATGAAAACCCTATAAAATATTGGAGACAGGATAAAACTTTGTTATTATATTATTTACTTGATTTTAATCTTGAAAAATTTTACTTAAATTATTATACCTTTACTTTGATTAATTACTTGTAAAAAAAAAGTTTTCTTAAATTTAAAGAATACCTAAGTCCGTAACCAATAAAAGTATCGATACTCTAATAATCTTAAGATTTGTCTTAACAGATGTATATCCGCATCTCTGCCCTTAAACAATTGATATTGAGAATCTCCATCGAACTAAACTGCCACATTCCTTCTCAAGAAAAAATACATAAAATGACAACTCCCCCAATGGCATATCAACGTTGTAGGGATGTCGCCCAACGCGCATTGACTCCGCCATCCAACAAATGGTGGAGATCACTATCCCACTCATTTCCATCCTACAAAACATCCGCCATTTAATTTCCCCACTTAGGCAGATCAACTAAAGTAGAGAATAATATTTAACAAGTTACTCATAATTCTTAAAATCTCACCAACGGAGGCATGGAAAATGCGTCAATGGAGTTTAATGTGGGTGGAGAATGTGAGCGCTGAATATTAAGCAGTGAACGGTGACGCTCCTGAGACAATTCCTTACAGATTTCAACACACAAGTCATAACAAGGCCTCACAGCTGCCACCTTCATTGACAGCAACTGCCACTCTCACCAACAAAACACAATCTTCTGTAACGATCGGACTAGGTACATGTTAGTTATATATAATACAAATGGAATTTACCTCTACTTGATTCTGCAGCGACTTCACATACTTGATAATCTCCTCAAGCATAACCGCCTTTCCTGTAGTCTTAATTACAAAACAAACACATATAGGAATGAGAATGAGAATGATATCAGGAGACAGACAGTTAGTTATATATGCCAATGCTACCTTGGTACACCCAGGAACCAGCTCCCTTAACATTCTCATACGCTCGTTAATTTTCTCCCTTCTCACCTGAAATCCATTGATAAAACCCTGTTATATAGTAGAAAAAGGAGTAGTTCACCAACTGTAATTCAATGTAGCAGCTTACCCTTTCTGCAAGGCTGTGATTATCTGTAGCCTGCCCCCTTCTCGCCCTTACGTGAACAAAATCATTGGCAGTTACAGAAGATGTAGAGGATTGTGCACTGCTGTTCCGTTTATCACCCACCATGCGGCTTCCCTGCCAACATATCCAACGCTTCGTTTCAATTAAAAAGAAACAAACAGCTTAAAACAAAGATTAGATTAGATGCTTGGAGTTTTGCCTTTGCTTTCTGAATAGTTTTTCGTCTCTTCCCCTTTTCTCCATTCAGTAACGCATCAGTTTTCTGATCCACAACATTCATGGCATTACAGCCTTCTTCCTGTACACTGCAAACATCTCGGTGTGATGAATATGCTTCAGGTGGAGCATACTCTCCACTCCCATGAGACAGCAATGTATGGAAACGAACTGCAGTGCTGGTGGTGGGAAGGGGTACTTTTGCATGGGATCTGGGGAGGTTATTTTGATAGGTTGGATTAGCAAAACCCTGTCTGTACATGAGAAAAGGCGAATTTGACTGCAATGGGATATTAAACAGAGAGTAATCGTCCTTAGGCGCTGAGGCTGAGGCTGAGGCTGAGGGGTAAGGAAACGCTTCCATTGGAGACAGCTGCAGAACTCTAACCCAATATGATGTTATGAAACTGCACTGGAACTGATAATCAAATCTAATTATATTATATTTTACAGGGGATGATTGACGAGCAATGCATGCGGGCGGCTCAGCGCAATGTTCTGCGAATAGACGAGAAACTCGCTTCATTAATTGAGGACATACTCTAATTCTGAGTGTTTTTATGAGAGAATGACGGCCTTACAGAGCAAGAGTCCCTAGTGACGTAAATTTATACTCAACACAGCCAGAAAACCTCTGCCATACCCAGTCTGAAAAAGTAGTAAAGAAATTGACACGCGTAAAATGTAGTTTGGCGCTTCCGTTCGAATTTCCATCACTTTCATTTTCAAGCATTGATGTTTGAGCTGCGCAGTGCGCATGCCATAACAACTTGCCCTTTTATTTTTAAATGACTGTGGAGGTAATACCCCACTTAAATATGCCTCATCGCTCATTAATCATATCATTTCTCTGTTATCATAGCAGAGCAGTGTTCTGTAACATTCGCCTCATAAATGGAGTTTATGACTTTCACAGAAGATGTTTTCCATTTTTGCTCTCTCTATTCTGGGTTGCTATTTCACTGTTTGTCGCCATTCCATTTAAAGAGTGCATAGGTTCAAGCACTGCCCGCACGAAATTCACAACTTTTGTACTTTCCCAACTATGTAATTATAAGACTGTAGAAAAAACTCACACAATAGCCCATCAAGAAGATGTGCACAGGCTACAGCCGGATTTGATTGAAGCCTTTAATTTCCCTCAATCGTAAGGGATGATAACATTCAAATATTATATTACGAGACTCGATGATCCATAACTATTTTTTCTAATTGATAATTTTTATTTTTTTTTCCACCAACGCTCTTACAAAAAGCGAAGATAAATGTGACAACTCAACATGAATTAAAAATAAACCTAATCTACTCCAAAGTAGATCCCATAGAAGCGGGGAAACACTCCTCTACAAATCAGCAAGCCATTCCTTATCCATCAACAAAGAAACTCTAGCCAAGACATGCTCCTAAAAATCAACTATACGTTGCGATTGGGCAACTAAAAACTAGCACCCAATCCAGTGTCTATCTTAAACCCAATTATGATCATTGCCCACCCTCTTTAATGTGAGATCAAAGGGTCATGTTGGATGGTTTAGGGGCGTTTTTAAGATTTCTTTTTTGTCCTTATGCATTACATTTCAAACCCCTCTCTCTCCTATAACTACATTTCAAACCCCTCTCTCTCCTATAACTGATTTTGAGTAGAAAGGGATAAATACTTCATCAAATAAATGTGCTCAAATTTATCATTTGAAATAAAGCTACTTTATCTTTAGTAAGGATAGCCTTCGGTCTCACCATGACTTCTTCCACTTTAAGATTCCTCACCAAAGAATTATCAACCACAAGATCTGTATGATTGAAGTTCTCCTCTCAAGTTTTAGGGATTTTATTAGAGATTGGAACTTTCACAATGAAATCAGAGGCTTCACTTTGGGAGTTTCAACACCTTCTATTGTATAAATATTAATTTAGGACATCCTTCCATTAAGATGTCTGTATTTTTCTTTTGGAACTAATACATGTGGTAGCCAAATGCCCTATGTCAAAACATCTACAACATCAAAAAGGTAATTCTTAATAATCAAGAGATTTGTATCCAAGATCATTCCTTGACTTTCAAATCAATTTTAGCTAGAATTCCTTTTGAATTTATATCTATACTAACTAGTATACAGTAATAAGTGGCATGCGATAAACTCTTTGTTGAAGAGTCTATCAACGAAAAATCTCCCAACGTATTGCTAGTAGCCTTGAGGTAGGAATCACCCCAAAATTGAAAAGGAAGATACAGTGGTCTTACACATATCAACTTGGTATCAAAGTATTCAGTGAAGGGATTAGAAAATGGGTACCAGGGTTTCATTAGTGGAATATGACCCTGATCCCATGCCCAAAATTGATCTAAAACTGCATTCATATCATCTATGAGATCAAATACCATGATAAAAAAACATTTGATGCAATGGTAGATTTCTAGTTTACCTTACAAAAAGCGCTGAAATACCTCTATGATCTAGGTATGCAAGTCAAAAATGCTTGGCCAAAGCTATTAAGTTGATATATCACTCATATGGATAACTATCCTTTGGTATCTATTAGTTGGTTGCTATTGAACCCGAATATTATCAAGACAAAAAAATACCAATAGGCAAAGCTTCTGAAATAATAACACGTATTGATTCGTATTGAATGATTCAAATAATTACAAACTATGCATAAATAAGCCTTAATTCAGAATTAGATTTGACATGCAAAATTCTAAATTCTAAAAAAAAAAAAAAAAAACTCAACATGTTATTTTTAACAGCTAGTATTTTTAGGAAGTTTTGCACGCAAGCGTATAGCTCTAAAAAATTTCAAAAATAAACTAAACACTAAAATTAACCTATTAGATGATTATCAACTGAAGTTCAAGTCTAGTTACAAAAATATACAATTTATAAAAATAGAAAAATACCAAAAATAATATTAAACTATAATTTTGAACCCTCAAATGGTCATGTATGGCCTCTGAAAAATTTCTAAAACATCCATAATCATATATACCTAGCTATAGTTGCACCAAATTTTTTGAGATGGTCATTTTGACATGAAGATGGGCTCAAACAAAGCTATAGATCAAAAGTTATGCCTTCCAAAAGTTTGACCTCTTTTTCTACATCAATGCAAGTTAGGAATGCTTGACCAGAGGCTATTGAGATGATATATCACTCCTATGGATAACCATCCTTTGTTGTTTAGTACTTGATGAAACACCTCCTCTCCAAACGTTATTGAAGGAGTTATTTTTGTTGGATCTAAGGGTCTCACCATAGATTTAGTAGGATTCCTTAGACAAGGTACTGCCTCCACAATTTTTTTGAGAATAACCTCAACTTTCAAAAACCCCCTTCCTTTTGTGATAGACAGACCTTCCTCTCCATTTAAAACTACCTCACCTATTGATGCCACTAACAAAACCACCTTCCTATTGTTACAGTCCTCTCTTCTCATCTTCTTACCATCTACTTTCCTCACCTCTCAATCTTGGGTAGATCCTTCTTCCAAAATTGTTGCGTTACCCTTCTAAATAGAACCCACTACCAAAACCGCCACTACATCCTGAATTTTGATCGAGTTTAAAATCCTAATTCTAAAAAACACATACATTAAAACTATGAATTCTATATTATTAACTATACCATTTCTATTGATAATTTGAGTTTTATATAATAATATAAAAATATACCCCTTTCAGCACCTCAATTCTTCAATGTTATCTTAACTAATTCATTTATAACATAATAATGTACTTCCAAATTTTAAATTAACCCACCTTTAAAGTTGCTCAAAAATAAAAGATAATACCATACTTCTCAAGAAGGAAGGAAGGAATGTAGTGTGAAAACACACCAATAAAACTAAAACTAAAACTTACGCAAGGATTTGCGACTCTAAAAAGAAATGGCATCCATTATTCGAGAAATATAGACACACATAAAAGGAGAACAGATAAAAGAGTATAAAGAAAACAAATGAACCATGGTTAGAAGAAAGAATGGAAAATAGAAGTGGAATTATTTATAAGTTGTTATTTTATTATAGAATAATTTTGTATATAAATAAGAAAAAATAGAAAATAAATGTAAATTTATAATATTCTTAACAAAATATTTTTTGGGGGATTAGATAAGGCTTAGGGAGGTTGCAATGGAAGATGGTGATGGTGACGATGTCGAGGGAGGAGAGCAGGGGTCGATGACAATGGTTAGGTCTAGAGTTAGTGTGCAGACAAGGATAAAAATGAGGAAGGGCGAAGGGTTTGTTCAAACAACAAGCATAGGGGTAGAGCTGAGGGTGGCAAATAGAGTCGATTCCCAGTCAATGAGGGTTATTTGTTCTAATGAGGTTGTTGTAGTGAGAGCAGGTCAGGTTGGGGAAGATGAAGATCCCACTCAAGTGGTTTCCTAGGGGATGTTGGCACTAACGACAATGGTAGTCATGTTGCAGTAGGGTCAAGGGAGAAGACAAATAGGGGCGTAGGTCCCTTTCAAGGATAAATCCTAGAAAGATGTTGGTGTTGAGAGGTTTTTGTAGGAGCAAAGGTGTGGGGTAAGTTTGAATTCGGGTAGAGGGAGGAAAGCAAAAGGTGTTAAAAACTACTCTAGTTTTTTTGCATCTAAATTTAATCAAGATCACTTGTCCTTTCAAGATGTTTTGAAGATGGATAGGCCGTTGGCAGGAAATAGCATGTCTGAGGTTTGTCTTTCTCCAATAAAGCATGTAGATGGCCTAGCTAGGGTTTTGACAAAGGATGCTATGTTTTCTAACTGCAGCAATTCCTCTAACCCCTATCATTATTGTAGTGATTTTTGTAAAGAAGTTATTCTCAAAAAGCATCCTGCATCAAACCTTATTTTGATTTTTAGGAGCCAATTTTAAAAGGAAAAGCTTTCAGAGGAGGTTATAGAGACTTCTGAGGAGGTAAATACTGAAGTAAACTCATTTCTGAATGAAACCCTTGAAATGACCTTCCTAGGTGATGTTCCTTTAATCTTTTCTAAATCTCCTCTCTTTGAAATCTCAGATGTTGAACTCTCTATGCTAAATGTAGAAAGAGGGCATAGATCTTTGATTGGAAGGTGTGTGGGGAAGTAACTTCTTGGAGTTCACTTTCAGAGTGGTCTCAAAAATCTTGGCCCTCAATTACATCTCCCTCTTATTCTATCTTGACAAATGGATTCTTTGTGCTTTTGTTTCATTTTGCTGAAGACAGGGACTTCATCTAGACAAATGGGCCATGGTTCTATGGCAAACAGGGGGTGTTCCTATGTCTATGGACTCATTTTTTTGACCCAACCACTATGGTGATCTCCCAAGCTCCTATATGGGTTAGATTCTAAAACCTTCCTTTGGTCTTGAAGGATACTCATCTCTTCAAGAAAATGGTTAGCAAGCTGGGAGTTTTTGTAAAAATTAATGAATCCATTGGGACAAGTCTGAACTATGTCAAGGTGTGTATGATGGTGGATTTAGCTAAACCTCTACACCATTCTATTTAGATTTATTCTTCTCATGGTGTGTGGTCACAGTTTTTTAATTTTGAAGGCCTCCCTTATAGATGCTTCAAATGCAATCAAACTGATCACAAGTTTACTTCGTGTCCCAAGAAAATTTTTCAAGGATCTCATTCAATGTTCTTGCAAAAATGGGTTCAAAAGATTGGTTGTCCAAATCAAGATTTGGTTCATAGGATGCATCTTTCGAAGGAGCTCCCAATGGCAATAGTCTTTCAGCAGGGTTCGAACATGTCTCAAAAAGGGGAGGTTTTGGAGTTGGAAACAATGCAGACTGCTATGAAGTTAGGGCAACCCTCTTCTCCCTTGAGGGAAAGAGTTGTGATGGAAACTGGGCCAGAGCATGCTTGCAATTCCCATCCTACAGAGGATTCTTCTCATCAAAATACAATTGAGATTGTTGAGGATGGGGTAGAGGATGGCAAAGACTCTGAAGAAGAGCTTGCCAATAGAGAGGTTCTTTCCATTTCAAAGCAGCCTAGTGTTTTTAAGACTCTTTACTATGGCACAAAATGAAAAAGGGGCAGGAAAATGAAAGTAGAAAGGCTACAACTTGAGGCCCAGAATTCCATGCATGGAGGCACGTAATGGACTATGGAATCTTTTCTTTTTAGCAAAAGCATGCATTTATTGGTACGTAAAGGATGATTTTTGTGGTTTGTTTTTTGCTAGGTAATTTTCTCTAGGTCCTTTGTTTTCATGTTTCTCATTTTTGTATCTATGTCTTAGTCCTTCTTGGTTTCAGAGTGTCGTTGGTATCCTTGATTTACTTGCTTACTCAGCTTTTCCATTTTGTATTACTAGGTGTTTTCATTTTTTTACTGGTGTTTTCACGAGGATTGGGCCCTTAGCTATGCTCCAGAACCAGTTAAATTTCTGGTCAAAAACTTACCGGTTGTTACTCCACTCAAAAGCTCCGTATCTATCTAAAAAAAAGACTTCTTTCAAACTACACATAAAATTTAAAGGAATAAAGACAAGGCTTTTTAAAAATAAATTTTGCTTATGAAGATTTTAAGATTATATCTATAAGATATAGATGCTAAAATTTATAATAAAATAATTTATATGAATTAAATTATTTAGATAGTAATTCATATTTGTATAAAAATTACTTTAAAATTTGATTAGAAAAATTTATTTCATATTTTATATTAAAGTAGGAAGAAATAGCTAGCCACATATATATAAATTTGTGTTAAAACATATTTGTAGAAATATCTTTCAAACATTGTATCATAAATTAGATTGAAGTTTTTGCCCTTAAAAGTCTACTTTCTATTGTGAATGAGACATTCAAAAGTAAAAAATTAAGAAAGATTTTATGCAGGAAGCTTAAAAAGGAACATTCAAAATAAATAGGGAAAGAAGATGGGTTTAAGGCAATGATAAAGGAAAAATGAAAAACATAAGTTTTTAGAAATTATTAAAAAAATATTATAAAAGAAATTATGATTTTTTTATTATTTTTTTATTTTTTTTAAATAATAAAAAAGAGTTAAGAAAATCTTATTAAGATTTAAGATTTATTAAAGTAGTGATAAAAAATTTAGAAGAATAATTAAATATAATATAATATAATAAAAAAACTTAGAGAAATTATAAACAAATAACAAAGAATAATAAATTAATGAAATCTATTATATCAAAAAACTTAATAAATAAAAAATGGACTTCAATAAAAATAAAATATAACATGAATTGACTTCACAATTAAAAAATGAAGGTATTATATAAAAAGAAAATTTGATATGTTCATATTTTAATAATAAAAGATAAAATAAGAATAAAAAATATTAAAAAATAATTTTATAGTTTTAAAAATCTAATTAAAAAACCAAAACAATGATGGTGATAAGAAAGTACATAATCCATAAAGAGGAAATAATTAAATAAATAAATTTAAATAGAAGTCAGAACATAAAAATATAAATTAATCTACAATAGTCGAACCAACAGATTTTGAGGATAAAAAATCCATCCCAAAACACTCTGCATAAAACTTTTTACCAAATTCATATCTTTAAGGTAGGAAAAAAGGAAAAAAAAAAAAATTAATACATAATAAAGAAATATAAAAAAAAATTATAAATCATTAAGAAAATTCAAAATAAATTGAAAGTATACGATACTGGGGTGAAATGTTGATTTTATGTAGCTCAAAAGGTGCTCCACGATGTGGAGTGTGGAGTTTCTTAAGGGCAGTTCGAGTTGGATATTCAATAATAGCATGATTCCTATTTAGTAATAGAATATTTCCAAGCAGAGAACTGGAGTTGTGAGGTTGAGTTAACACCAAGGGTGATTTTATGTGTGAGTTAGGCTGAGTTATGTAAGGAAAGTTTCATTTCTCTTGCATGTTGATAAAAATCAACAGGGTTATATATGTAATATTGTTGTAGCAAACTATTATTGTATTTTTGAAGGAAAGTTTGCTCTTGAGGTTGAATAGAGGATCCAACATTTGCAGTTTTTTCCCCACACTGGGGTTTCTTGGGTATATCTATGTTATTGTGTATCTGTGATTGGCTTCTTGTTATTTTTGCTTCCACTGTTATTAGCAGGTAATTAACCCAGTGCATTAATTGTTAAAGTCAAATAGATAATTTTTTTTGTTATATTTTGTGAAATTTATTGAGCAATTAATCTGTAGTTGGGCAATAACAAACTAACATGGTATCAGAGCGCTAAACTCTAAATATGAAGCCAATATTTGTGACGTAGATTTCAAGAAAATAAAAATCAAAATTATGTCTCTAGTTTCTTTTGTGACTATGGAAACCAGTGTTCGATATGAGGATAAGCTTGAGGGTGCATCTAATTTCTTACAGTGGAAGGTTCATTTTACATTCATTCTCAAGGAGAAAAGGGTGTGGATCTATGCTAGTACAGAGGTGGTTCCACCAACAAATGATCCTATTGCCCTAGATTCACATAAAGTCAAGGAGGCCAAGGCTCAGAGGATTATCCTTGATGAGGTAAGAGATCATTTGATTCCTCATCTATCAGGGAAAGACACCACCAAGGAGATGTGGGATACACTCACTAAAATTTATTAGAGCGACTATCAGAGTCATAAGATGATTCTCAAGGACAAATTGCATAACACTAAGATGTCCAAGGGTGAAAGCGTGACCTCTTACTTGTCCAGGCTGATACAGGTCAGGGATGAGTTCACTGATGTTGGAGAGATGATTGCTAATGATGAGCTAGTGTGTATAGCCTTGAATGGTTTTTTGAAGCACTAGGAAGTGTTTGTCAAGTGTGTTTTCGGTAGATCTATGAAAGTGCTCATTGAGGAGATTAGATGAAGAAGGTTTCAGATGAAGAAAATCTTATTCTTACAAGCAAGGGTAAGCAGAAGTTAAATAAAGGGCAAGTGGAAGGTTCTTCTTCCAAGAGTGGGAAGAAGAAATATCTGAGCAAGATAAAGTGTTTTTCCTACCATCAGTTGGGTTACTATGCTAATCAGTGTCTGAATAAGAAAAATAAGGACAAGTAAAAGAAGCAAGTTACTGATACAACAGAGGTGGAGAGTTTGTAGCATGATTTGAGAATGAGTTTTCACTCAATGCATGTCTCTCAAGTTCACTTACCAACAGTGTATGGTATATTTATAGTGGGGTTTCTTGCCTAAGATGAAGATAAAAAAACATGAGGTGTGCAAGCACTTCGCTCTTGGAAAATATGCCAAGACTAGTTTTCCAAGCAATGACACTAGATCCAAAGGGATTTTGGATCTCATACTCTTCGATGTGTGTGGGCCCATGACAACATTATCCTTGAATGGTTATGAGTATTATGTTACTTTCACTGATGATTTCTCTAAGAAGACATGGATATATTTTCTAAAGAATAAAGATGAGGTCTTCAGTAGGTTCAAAGAGTTTGAAGCTCTCAAGGAGAACCAAACAGGGAGGAAGATCAAGATACTAAGGTCTGATAATGGAGGCAAGTATACCTTGAATGCCTTCAAAGATTTATTTTCTCATGAAGGTATCAAGAAAGAATTGGTAGTTCAGTATAACCCTCAACAGAATGGGATTGTTGAACAGAAAAATAGGGCTATAGTTAGAGCAGCCAAGGCCATGCTTCATAATCAGGATCTACCTTGGTTCTTATGGGCAGAAGCTTGCAATATAGCCATATATTTGTAGAATAGGAGCCCACACAAATTTTTGGGTAAATTGACTCCAAAAGAGGAATTCATCAATAAGAAACTAGATTTGGAATATATTCACATCTTTGTATGCCTTGTGTATTGTCATATTCTTGTGGAGAAGAGAACCAAGTTGGAACCAACTGTAGAGAAGGGTATCTTTGTTGGGTACAATGAAACATCTAAGGCCTATTGGGTTTACATTCATGCCCTCAGGAAAATAGTTATTCATAGATATTTGAAGTTCGAGGAAGAGAGGGCTCTTCATAAGTCTAGCAGCTTGATGAATGAGGAGAAGCAATCACCCATGGTTGAGGCAACACAAATTCCTCAAACTTTAGTCACGCAAGCTAGAGAGTAAAGAAAGCAGCCCGAGTAGGTTGATTATAAGGAGGAACAAATAATTCCTCAACCTCATATTCTTATTATCAAGAAGAATAGAAACATGGTGGTTGAGCAGACATTGAGAGAGGCCCAAGAATATGTTGGTGCTCCATAAGATTTAGCTAGATAGAAAAAGGCTCGCATACATTATTCTAAGTATATGGCACTTATGAGTGAAATAATTGAAGTGGAGACTTCCATATTTTAAGAGGCATCCATGCACAAAGTATGGAGAGATGCCATGGTGGAAGAGTATTCTTCCATCATGAAGAATAGTGTGTGGGAGGTAGTACCACAACCAGAAGGTAAGTATGTGGTGGGCTCAATATGGTTGTATAAGATTAAGCATGTTGCAGATAGTAGTGTGGAAATGTTCAAAGCTTGGTTTGTGGCTAAGGGGATTTTTCAGAAGCTAGGGATCGACTATGATGAGACTTTCACTCTAATAGCTAGGTACTCATCCATAAGAGCTATTATTTCTGTAGCAACATAGATGGGTTAGAGGATTCACCAGATGGATGTAAATATGGCCTTCTTTAATGGAGTGATTGAGGAAGAGATTTACATAGAACAACTAGAAGGATTTGAAGCACATGGGAGGGATTCTCATGTATGTAGGTTAAGAAGAGCACTGTATGGGCTCAAGCAGGCTCCCAAGGCGTGGTATTCACATATTGACAGTTCCTTGAAAAGTGTGGGCTTCATCAAGAGTGAGGTAGATCTGAACATGTAATTTATTCAGGTGAAGTGAGAACCTCTCATATTGGTGTTGTATGTTGATGATCTATTTCTCACAGGGTCAAAGGAGCTCATAGCATACTGTAAGCAGGGTCTTGCACGAGATTTTGAGATGAAGGACTTGGGGTTATGCACTACTATCTGGGATTGGAGTTGTGGTAGAAAGAGGGAGAGATATTCCTTAGATAAGGGAAGTATTTTGATATCTTGAAGTGATTCAAGATGGAGGACTATAATCCCATGTCCACACCACTTGTGACCAACTGGAAGAAGATTGATGTTACCAGATCAAAGGTAGTAGACCTAAATTTATACAAATAGTTGATAGTCTCTCTTATGTATTTGGTCAACACCAAGCTATACATTTGTTTTGCAGGTTAACTCACTCAGTTAGTTTATGGTGGAACCTAAATGTGTGCACTCGATAGCTATGAAGCATGTTTTGAGGTATCTCTAAGGCATAGTTGATTATGGGTTGAAGTATATTCAGCAAGATGGAGTGAAGCTCGAGGGGTTCACCAATGTATATTGAGCAGGTAGTATAGCTGACTAGAAAATCACTTTAGGGTGTAGTTTTAATTTGGGATCAGGAGCAGTTTTTTTGTACAATAGGAAATAGAAGTCAATTGCACTGAGTTATATGGAGGCTGAGTATATGGCAGCCAGTATGGCTACATGTGAGGCTATTTGGCTTCAAAAACTTCTAGTTGGGCTCTTTGATCAAGAGCTAGATCCTAAAGTCATTTATTGTGATTATCAGAGTTGTATTAAACTCTCTGAGAATCCAATGATTCATGACAAGTCAAATCACATTGAGATCAAGTGTCACTTCATCATAGATTTTATGGAGAAGGGGACAATGAAGTTGCAATACATTCCTATGGATGAATAGATATTAGATATCCTGACTAAAGCCTTGATGAAGAGTAAGTTTGTATTCTTCGGGGATAAGCTGGGTGTTGTGCAAAACACCTTCCTCGCTAAGAGGGAGTGTTGATTTTATGTAGCTCAAAAGGTGCTCCATGATGTGGAGTGTGGAGTTGATAAAGGGTAGCTTGAGTTATATATTCAACAATAACATGATTCCTATTCAATAATAGAATGTTTTTAGGTAGAGAACTGGAGTTATGAGATTGAGTTAACCCCAAAAGCAATTTTATGTGTGAGTTAGGCCGAGTTATTGAAGGAAAGTTTCTTTTCTCTTGCATGTTGATGAAAATCAATAGGGTTATATATGTAAGATCATTGTAGCAAACTATTATTGTATTCTTGAAGGAAAGTTTTCTCTTGAGGCTGAATAGAAGATCCAACATTTGCAAGTTTTTCCCCACACTAGGGTTTTTTGGGTATATTTGTGTTATTATGTATCTGTGATTAGCTTCTTGTTATTTTTTCTTCTATTATTATTAGCAGTTAATTAACCCAGTGCATTAATTGTTATAAGTTAGATAGACAATTGTTTTGGTTCTATTCTATGAAATTTATTGAGCAATTAATCTGTACCTGGGCAATAAGAAACTAACATGAAAATCCCCTACAAAATATCCTAATTTGAAATATAAAGGGTTCAAATCAATTGAAAATAATTATCCAATAAGGTGGAAAATAGAATGGTAGGAATTAAAGAATATTTTTTTAAAAGAAAATAATAATAATATAGAAGAATTGATCAAGGTTAAAAAATATAGTATATGTAGTGAAGGTTGTAGGTTTTTTATTATAATGAACATCATGAGGTTTCGTCATGTTATTAATTTGTAACAAGTTTAAAGAGTTTAAACTAAATTCATGTAAATAATTTCATGATATATCTGTTATTGATTTTTTTTAAAATTTAATGTTTTATTATAAGTATATACAGACAAATGAAAGACTTTGATATTCATTCATTTCTCCCACATTCATTTTGTCAGGATCTTGGTAAATATTGATACCTTAAAGAATCTACCTGAAAAAAATCATTTTTTTAGGAGACTGTAGACACTAAAATCGTGTCTACTCCTCCGTCGTCCTCCCCCCTTAGTCCCCTTGGTCCACTTAACCACTCCTAGCCTATGTCTTATTAATTTAAAATAATTATCTTATTTTAAATTAATAATTCTCTTCCCTCCCTCTCTCTCTCATGACACCTCACCACCCTAGGATGCCCTTCCTTGGATTCCCTTCACTACCCCATGACCAATCTTAAATGCTTAGACTCCCATTTCATCCTCCCACTCAACCTCCCGTCCATTTTAATTCACCTTCGACCGTTTCTTTCCCTGACCCGCTGACCCGACAGTTGGGAAAACGGACAGAAGGCTATTTTTAGCCTTTCTGCCTGCCTTCCAGCCATCGACGTCGGTCATTAGTCGGCCGACGTCGGTGGTTTTGCCAACGTCAGTTGCCTTCAAGACTTCGTTCTTGACCCAAACGTAGGATCCCAACTTTTCAATCTTCAACCCGTGTTTCCAATTTTCCAATCCGCTCCTTCGACCTTCAATCATCCACCTTTCGGCCTTCAACAATCAGCCAATCTTCCAGTCTTCAATCCACCAGACGTCTCACTCTCTCTCTCTCAGGCACACAACAGGTAGCAACAACAACAAGAACTCTGCATCAGCCACTCCACCAGCAATAGGGCCTTCACACCAGCAGAATCAACAACAGGTACAAGCATCAGCAACATTTCTTCTTCAACAGGTATGAGCTAAGAATGTTTCATTTATTTCATTTCAATAATCTAGAAATGTATTAGCTGTTAGCTCCCATTCAGCACTTCCAGACCAGACCCGAATCCTTATCTCCCTGTTGGCCTCCTCTATCCCTCTGTCCCTTTTTGACATTATGTCCATTGCCCCAGACCTCTGCATAGACACCTCAAGCCATTTTGCTGACCCCAAACAGACCACAAACCCGTCCACAGACCATAAACTCGTCCAGACCTGACCAAACCTCATCCAAAGACTACTACCCCGACCGACGCCAGCCGCAGAGACCACTGCCCTCACTAACGTCGGCAGACTAACCGACGTTGGCAGACCTTGACAACCGATGTCAACAGACTAACCGACGTCGGTGACTGTGACCAGGCCAATAGCAGCATTCAAGTAAGCATTTGCTTCCATTTCCTTTTCAGTCTTTAATCATTCCAGTCTTTTATCATTCTGCCTTTTATCAGACATTATTTTTATCAATCAGTGGGTTGACATCCCTCAAGGAAGTCTTCATACTTCTGGGATCAAGCTTTTGCTTCGCAGCCCACCATCTCCTCATCTAACACCTTCTTTGTTTTAGTCTCTTTCTTCTACAAGTGTCATCCTCCACAACCAAAGAGGAGTTCTCACGATTGTCTGGATAACGGTGTGCAAGACTTCATCCAGGTACATACAAGCCTTAGACCATTTCTCTTAGTTTCTCATTTCCTTCTTGAATGTAGAAAGCGAAAATTGTATAGAAACATTCTGGCACGCCTGGTGGGACCCTAGGGTCTTCCTTGGGTTCTTTTCTTTTTGTTCATATAGGTGCATTAGGTTTCTCCTTTTCACCTCTTTCTTCTATCTTCCAAAAGACACCATAAGCAAGTTAAAAAGAATCATTCTTTTCCTTTCTTTCTTGCATCTTAGACTAGTCAAAATCATACTCTTCAACCCTTTCTCAACTTGTTTTCATACGAACGACACATTTCAACTTGGACTTAAAATCTATTGCACTTCATTTCTGCTTGCTTGCATTATTAGCTCTCACATCTAGTAATTAAACCGCATCATGAATTAATCACACTTATGTTACACATCCAAATCACTTGCACAAATCAAACATCAAAACTCACCTGAGACAAGGCCCGACTGGGATTTCATCACCCAATGGATACCTTACCCGTCCCGGCAATCCCACTTGGATTTCACCACCAAGGGGAAAGCCCACTTTGTTCTCTGGCAGAGGATAATCTCTAGGGAAAGTATATTTTGGCTAAGCGAGACCAGCTTATCACTAGGCTCGTGAAGTGAGGGGAGCTTGTTCCTTAGCACCAGGCCATGTACGGAACCTAACATAGACTCTTGAGCGCCTAAACTGACCTGAAACCATCTTTAGACTACCTCTTCTAGGACCCATTCTGACAGCCAACCTCCCAAACATCACTTTAAGGCATAAGCCAACAGGGTTCTAAAAAGTTGATTCTTAGGATTTAATGCTTAGGGTCTGCCTGTCTCCATCTATTTTTTTGTTCCTATCTGGTTGTTTGAGCTAGTGAGGATGTTTTCTTCCTTTTTCCAAGAATCTTCAAATTTTTTGAGTTTCTGGAAACCACAGTCACCGACATCGGTTTTACCACCGACGTCGGCAACCTTCCCTCGCCGACATCGGTTATCTAACCGACGTCGGCCATCTATTCTCACCAACATCAGTTTCTCAACCGACGTCAGACACTGTCACAGTCTTTTTTTCAAAACAGTAGCCTAAAACTTGACCCTTTTTTTGCCAAAAACCACATTCTGAGTTTCTAAAATTGAAAAAAAAACACAATTTCTAAAACCTGACCCTTCTTGCCTTGAATCATTTTGACATGTAGTCAAACCAAGGCTCTTCTTGACCAAGAGAGGCATCAACCGCTTCCGCCTTCCCCGTCCATAACCAGTCCTATAAGGGAGTTCCACTCGGAGACCGAAAGAACTCCTACTCGACCAACCCCGACTCAGACCCCCATTGTCCCTGAAGGGGACCAAGATTTCAAAATATTCTTGGACCTCAATGTCAAAGCCCTCCAAAACTATCTCACAAGAAACCAAACGCGAGACCTTTCGGGTGAAGCGGCGATGACGTCAACACCATCCGTTACCCAACCCATCATGACTCAGACTATCGCCTCAACCATTAACCTGACCATGGCCAATACGCAAAGTTTGGCCTCCTCATCTATTTTTGAACCTACCTCCATTGGGGTGTCATTACCTCCTCAATCACACACAATTCAACCAAGTTCTACACCATACCAGAACTTGATTGTCTCGACCTCACCCACTCTTGCACCTATACATGCAGGAGTGACAACCTATCCTTTTACCAGTGCCACCACTCAACCACCTCTGGCGGTATCTAGTCAACTTGTGTCCTCCAACTTCATGGCATAAGCCCCTTTGACCATGACATCTATCCCTATGACGCACTACCCATATGTTGTGCCTACACAAGCACAACCAAGTACATCATATGCCTCTTCGACCACCTTCCAGGTACCCTACAACCTAGGGGGTGCCCCACCTGCCAATCCGTCAGCTGATCTCATCAAGATGCTGATGGACAAGATGTCTAGCCTTGAGACATCCATCTTTGGTTCAAGCAATGCTCTTTCATATGAGAAAATTTGCAACGAACCCATTCATCCCTCCGTCCCTATCCGACCTTATCCCAATTAGTGGGAGCTTCCTAAATTTTCTCATTTCCAGAGTAAGGAAGACCCGCAACAGCACCTACAAGCATTCAGACATGCTTGTTATCTCATAGCCCATGATGATGCGTTACTTCTACGCACGTTCCCCATGTCACTTTTTGGCCCCACCCTTGACTGGTATAGCTCTCTTACCAGACATTCTATCTTTTCATTCACTCAACTCGCCCAATTATTTCTCGACCATTTTTCTATCAACATCACCAAACAAGTCTCAATCACAGACCTCTACTCCATCAGACAATTTGACGACGAATCAATAGTCAATTTTGTCATCCATTGGAGAGGCCTAATCAACCAGCTCTCCTTCTCCTTGCCTCAACCCGAGCTCATTGAGCTCTTTTTTCGAGCATGTGCCAGGCACATCTCTTCTACCTTGCAGATTCAAACATTCTGCACTTTTGACGAAGCTTTCACCATGGCCCGAAAGCTTGAACTCCACGTTATTGAAGAAGATAAGGTCAAATTGCATAATACTAATGCAAGAACCAATGACCCTTCTTCTGCCCACTCCCAGTCCAAGGGGTCGACAAACACTGTCATCTTTAGACCATCATCTTCAACAAAAACCAACCGACCTCAATTTTAAACATCAGACTACATCAATAAACACTTCCAATGACGATCCATCCAGCGTTCATACACTCCACTTGGAGAATCATACGCTTCTATTTTGGAAAAACTTGTCAAATAGGGGGTCCTCAATCTCCCTTCAATCCGACCACCTCAATTAGACCCTTCAAAAGCCCTCCCCACATGGTATAGGGAGGCTAACTTCTGTCACTATCATTGCGTCCATGGCCATGACATCAACAACTACCGAACCTTCAAAAACATCATTCAAGACATGATAGACAGGGGTGATCTCATCTTGGACAACTCGAATTCCCCACCCAACCAATACATCGACATCTTCAAACAACCCTTTCCTAACCATCCTCCTAATCAAAACAATGTCTAGACCATGACCAATGACCCTCAAGACCATAATATACGCACGGTCGACACTGTCTCTTCTCTGATCCCTGACCAACCTCTTCCACAGGTAGAAAAATCCTCTTCTCCTGTTAGTCCTCCATCGACTTCTCTTATATTGGAGGACGCCTTGACCATACCTACGCCAGTAAGCCCACATTCATCCTTCCTCTCACCAATGGAGGACCCTATCCTTCTACTCCTCAACCACAAGTCAAAGGCACAATCATCCCTGTCCTCTACCCTCTTGAGGAGCCACACTCTCCTATTTCTTCTCCGCCAAGAGAAGAACCACTCTCTTCATCCATTTTGACCTAGGAAGACCCAGTCACGGTTTCCTCTTGCCTTTTGCCTGAGATTGCTACATCTCACTCACCTCCGTCCACATCTGAACTCAAACTCATGTCTAACCTCGCCTCGCACAATGGTGGCCCTCAACCCAAACCAAAGAAGGCCACTAAACCACACTGGAGGAATCCTCCCCCACCTTCATCATTACCTTCAATTTTGGGCCCGCATCCATCCACTTTAATAGGAGTGCTTCCTACTCCCATACTTCACAGAGGCAAGTCACCTTCATTATCTCCTCAACCCATCAGACATATATTTCCTCCAAAACATCCAACACCTATCGCCACAAAAGTGCCATCTCCACATGTGGTTACACCACCCACAAAAATGATGGTACGACAAATGCCTCTTATGCCTCTCAAACCAAAGTCATCAACCCCCACTGCAACAAGACACACAGACCCATTAGCAGGTTCTTATGCCTTGTTGTTACGGCAATTGTTGCAGTCTTCTCGCATCAATCTCCCACCTCTTAAACCATATCAATCCCTCAGACCAAAATTGCCCTGGTTCGACGACACTCAGATTTGTGCGTATCATCGCATGCCTGGGCATGACACTGAGCATTGTCGTGCCCTCAAGGTTGTCATTCACCAATGTTTGGATAAAGACACCCTTCTTCTTGACCACATTGTCAGCAAACCTTCAACCTCCTCACCATCCCACTCATCAACTCTCGGATCAAGACCATCTTGGTTTGACAATTCTAAATTTTGCCATTATCATCACACTCCAGGACATGACACTGAGCGTTGTTGCGCTCTTAAAGCTATCATTCATCAACATCAGAAAAAGGATACCCTTCTCATCAAGGATCCTCTTGACCACCCCTTCGACAAATCATCAACACCGACCCATACTTCTCAAACCTCATCACCTAAATCGGGATCTCCATGCCAGACTATGGTCCCTTTGTCGCCTTTAACCTCCTTATTCGACATTAACACAGTCAATCTGACCACCAAACATCAACCGACCTTGACTAATCTGTCAAACATTCTTCCTAACCGCTGGGGGAATTTAACGTTCATCCAAGCCTCGACCAACCTTTTAACCCAGTCTCGACCAAATATCAATCACTATTTTAATCTTAAACCTTGACTAGGCCTCAACCAAGCCTTGCCTATACAAGCATCGACCCAATCTCGACCAAACATTCAACCTATCGTCGACCAAACATTCAACCTGACCTCAACCAGACCGTCAACCAAACCTCAACCAAACATTCGACCAAACATCGACCAAACAATGACCAAACATCAACCAACCTTTTAATCACATCATCCAACCCAACATTGACCAAATATCAACCAAACCTCGACCAAATATCAACCAACTTCGACCCAACATCGACCAAATGTCAACCAACCTTTTTAATCATGACATCAACCAACTTTGACCCAACATCGACCAAATGTCAACCAACCTTTTTAATCATGACATCAACCAACTTCTTCATCATCAACCAACATGTGACCAATTTGGAATGAAGAAAATGGGGTAAGTTTGCTCCTAATTGATTCGAACCTTACATCATAACACAAGCATGGGTCAGGGACTTTGTCAGAACCTGAGCCCCTTTATGCCTTGCATCTTTAACCAGTCTACTGTTAGTCAAGTAATTATTCACTTGACGTTTAACTTGAGCTCGATCCCTTGAGCAATCCCCGTCATCGTCATTCCTATTCTTTTTTCAACCCTCAACCCTTCAAACATCAGTTAACCCTTTTGTCAAGCATGAATGCTTTATCCTAATAAAAGGGAAACCCTCTAAACCTCTATAGTCAAGTCCATGACCAAAAGTCCAGTCAACAAAAAAACAAAAAAACTCAAAAAAATATACAGTGGGATGCATATTCCAAGGTCATATAAAACTATAAATGTAGACTGCTCCCTTGAAGGACAGCTGCATCATCATTGTTGTATTTACTAGACTGCTCCCTTGAAGGACAGCTAGGCCAAAGTCATATCAAAAGCATACAAAGCAGAATATAGACCACTCCCTCGAAGGATGGCTATTCCTAAATTTTGCTACATACATAGCATTATCTCAGAAGCTTCCCATATCGATCAGCTTCACAACATGACCACAAAGCAAAATGACATCCCCTCACAGACTTCCCGCATCGATCAGTCTGCACCAAAAAAAAAAAAACTGATTGACAACTTTTAAAGTCTTGGACTTGTCTATAGTCGTTCTCGAGGTCACCTATAAAAGGGGAAAAGTTGTTCTTGCCGAAAAGGGTCCCCCTTCCATCCATCTCACATATCAACCTATCCAACATACTCAAGGGATTTCGAGCTCACTTAACGTCAAGTGATTCGATTACCTCTCTAACACAACCACTAGTCCATGATGTAATGCATGAACGGGGCTTTTTGTTTCTAAACAATCCCTTATCCATGCTTTCATTTTGGTCCTTGTCAATGAAAGAGCAACACGCCTTTCACTTCTGACACATCTTGGTCACGCATCCAACCAAATCATTATCTATCCAACCAAACCCAACCAAACCAAACATTTTCAGACCACCGACATGACCTCGTCCATTTCACATAGTTTCTGTGGATAACAATACACATGGAAACTATCGGCCAGACACAATTTATGTTAAGCATAAACCATTACTTGATGAAGCATAAATAGACTCAATTCATTTTTAGCATACATCCATCACAAATATGGAAAATTGCTAGGGATGAAAGACCTCGACCAATGTTACAGAATACACCATTTGGAAAAGGTTGTAACATCTTTTTCCCCTCATCATTTCAACACATGACCAAACCAATTATCGACCATTTTGACTCTTCGCCTGAACTACATTGGTCTGAGGCCCTAATACCGGGGCTATGTAGGTAGCACTCAGATGATATGACGTCCTCTGGGGTTAGCTCGACCACCCTCATTTGTTCGTCTACCTGATGGACAAACCCTTTTACCCTTTGACCATGACCTTGACCATGACCACAATCAATTATCAATCAATCATCGACCACTTTTGCCTCTTTGTCTGAACTACATTGGTCTAAGGCCCTAAGACCGAGGCTATGTAGGCAGCACTCAGATGACAGGATGTCTTTTGGGGTTAGCTCGACCACATTCGTTTGTTCGTCTATCTGATGGACAAACCATTTCGACTTTTGACCATGACCTTAACCTCGTCCAAGACCATCGACCACTTTGACCCTTCCTCCCTTTTAGGGAGAACTACATTGGCCTGAGGCCCTTCACACAGGGGCTATGTAGGCAGCACTCAAATCACATGATGTCTTCTGAGGTTAGTTCAACCACATTCTTTCGTCTGCCCATTCATTCGACCAACTATCTATCTCAGTCCCGCCTCGACCAATGACCATGGAGATTGCGCCTATCTCCTTCGACCCTGACCACTTCCAAGACAACGTTTGCCTTGGTTGTTTTTTCATGTATGCTACCTCATGAATGGTTAGCAAAATTGTCTACAACCCATATTTTGACCCTCACAAGTATAGGATCGCAAGTTGGTTGATCCCCACTACTTGTAACATTTTTCGTGTTTCCAGGAGCACTTCCTGAACCTGAGATACCTGGAACACGACGACCCATTAGAGCTACATCTTAGATTGAATAACCTGATCAGCTACGACTAATGTTGGGGCCCGGTTATTTCAATTTTGGCACTCCTCGACCCTTGACCTGTGACAATTTGACCTAACCATATCGTGAAGTGGTATGCGCGCAATCTCAACTTTTGCAGCGTTCACACTCCATCTTCACCATATTCATCCACTCTCTATCAAATTAGCACCCGATTCCAGGTTCTCTTTCCTCAACTCCTGCTTTGAGGGGGAATACCTTATCCCATAATCGGGGCAATCAACATTCATTTTTTGTCTTGCAGTTCACTAGAGCAACCAACAAGATGAAAAGACCTTATCCCATACTTGGGGCAACCTACTCCTATTTTTGTCTTGCAGTTCATCCAGAACAACCAACAAGACAAAAAGGGGCAAATGTAGACACTGAAATCGTGTCTACTCCTCGATCGTCCTCCCCCCTTAGTCCCCTTGGTCCACTTAACCACTTCTAACCTATGTCTTATTAATTTAAAATAATTATCTTATTTTAAATTAATAATTCTCTTCCCTCTCTCTCTCTCTCTCTCATGACACCTCACCACCCTAGGATGCCCTTCCTTGGATTCCCTTCACTACCCCATGACCAATCTTAAATGCTTAGACTCCCATTTCATCCTCCCACTCAACCTCCCATCTATTTTAATTTGCCTTCGACCGTTTCTTTCCCTGACCCACTGACCTGGTAGTTGGGAAAACAGACAAAAGGCTATTTTTAGCCTTTATGCCCGCCTTCCAGCCGCCGACATCGGTCAGTAGTCGGCCGATGTCGGTGGTTTTGCTAGCGTCAGTTGCCTTCAAGACTGCGTTCTTGACCCGAACGTAGGATACCGACTTTTCAATCTTCAACCCGTTTTTCCAATTTTCCAATCCGCTCCTTCGACCTTCAATCATCCGCCTTTCAACCTTCAATAATCAGTGAATCTTCTAGTCTTCAATCCACCAGACGTCTCACTCTCTCTCTCTCTCTCAGGCACACAATAGGCAGCAGCAACAATAGGAACTCTGCATCAGCCACTCCACCAGCAACAGGGCCTTCACACCAGCAAAATCAACAACAGGTACAAGCATTAGCAACATTTCTTCTTCAGCAGGTATGAGCTAAGAATGTTTCATTTATTTCATTTCAATAATCTAGAAATGTATTAGTTGTTAGCTCCCATTCAACACTTCCAGACCAGACCCAAATCCTTATCTCCCTGTTGGCCTCCTCTATCCCTCTATCCCTTTTTGACATTCTGTCCATTGCCCCAGACCTTTGCACAGACACCTCAAGCCATTTTGCTGACCCCAAACAGACCACAAACCCGTCCACAGACCATAAACTCATCCAGACCTGACCAGACCTTGTCCAAAGACTACTACCCCAACTGACACCAGCCGCAGAGACCACTGCCCTCACCGATGTCGGCAGACTAACCGACGTCGGCAGACTAACCGACGTCGGCAGACCTTGACAATCGACATCGGCAGACTAACCAACGTCGGCGATTGTGACCAGGCCGACAACAGCATTCAGGTAAGCATTTGCTTCCATTTCCTTTTCAGTCTTTAATCATTCCAGTCTTTTATCATTCTGCCTTTTATCAGACATTATTTTTATCAATCAGTGGGTTGACATCCCTCAAGAAAGTCTTTGTACTTTTGGGATCAAGCTTTTGCTTGGCAGCCCACCATCTCCTCATCTAACGCCTTCTTTGTTTTAGTCTCTTTCTTCTACAGGTGTCATCCTCCACAACTAAAGAGGAGTTCTCACAATTGTCTAGATAACGGTGCGCAAGACTTCATCCAGGTACATACAAGCCTTAGACCATTTCTCTTAGTTTCTCATTTCCTTCTTGAATGTAGAAAGCAAAAATTGTATAGAAACAGAGACCTCTCTTGGTCTCAACCTCTTGACTATGAAGGCTTGTTCTTTTTTTATTGTAGTTGTTTTAATACAGAACATTTGACCAAAAACTATAACTACCTTAGAAAAAAGAAGGATTCTTCTTGGTGGAAGGACTTCCTTCCTACCCACCTTACTATGCTGATTGATTTTGATAGCGATGATTCCACCTCATCTTCAGATGATCTTGAATTCCCTATTCCAAATGAGGACCTTATTAGTCCTCTTCATATAGAAGAAGACCTATTGTTTGATCTAAACACTCTAAGGAAAGTTTTATACTCAACTCAAGAGACCTCTAACTTAGATACCTCTATAGAGGTAAACCTTGAGATTGACATATTGAATGCATAACCAAATGATGTTACATCTATTGAAGACAAATCTTAGCCCTGTAAATCAATTGAAAATCCTTTACTAGTTCAACAAGAAGTTATGAAATAGAATAGAGAATAGATCAAGTTGCAAAAAAGGAAAAGAGGTAGAAGAGCAACGATTCAACCTTCCAATATGACCCTCCACTCAGGTGGACTAAAAACATGAGCTTCATATAAGATGATTGAAATTGGAGATATGCCTCATGGATAAGTTGGTGTAAGTGTCATAGAAGATTACCCAATGGAAACTAGGTTTCTAAAGGAAGGTAATATTTTGTTGAATGGTTGAATAAATCTTTGGCTCCTCAATTTTGCTCAGTAATGTGGTTGATTTTTGGAGACAAAAGTTTAATATAATAATGTGTCAGAATAGGTCAGTAGGTGATCATCTGGTAGAGTGAGCACACAAGAATTATACAACAATAATGACTTTGCTTGTATTCAGAAATATGCAAGAAGAGGATGTGCAATAATTGCCTAATGTATTAAACTACCTTGCTTACCAATTATCTATTTTATTACAATAGTATGGTGAAGATAAATATAAATAAGGAGTAAGGGGAGTTAACTCACAAGATAACTTACTCTAGACTGAGTGTAACTCACTATTCAACTCATAGTGGTACTTAGTTGAACTCCAAGTGGAACTCTAGGTGGAACTCACCCTCTCACCCACTTAACCTCTTATCACACATAAGTAAGCTGAAGATACATGTATAGAGATTATACATTTAATAAGTAGATAGAATAATTAATATCCTACACCATCACCCCCTTAAGTGTAGCTTATGTGGGTAAAAAATAAATGATGGGTCCCAACAATAAGGCCTGATGAGGTACCCATGTACAATGCAACTCTCAATAAATGTAATAAAAGGAGAAATCCAAGTGGGAAAAAACTCCCCCCCCCCCCCCAAAAAAAAGAGAGACAAGGAAAAGAAGGTACGACTAAAAAGCCTGTCATGTCCCCAAATTGGAGGTATCATGATTTAATTAATTGAGTTATCCAAATTAATGTTATTTTGAAAGGATAGCTTAATTAATTATTTTAATTAAAATAAAGTGGAGTTATTAAATTGATTATTTATAAAGTTATTCCAATAAATTAATATCAAAATGATGACTTTATATTTAATTATTT
The DNA here is from genome assembly GCA_037957365.1 of Torreya grandis. Classification (NCBI taxonomy): domain Eukaryota; kingdom Viridiplantae; phylum Streptophyta; class Pinopsida; order Cupressales; family Taxaceae; genus Torreya; species Torreya grandis. Next base: position 450,835 of record JARHVA010007226.1, on the reverse strand, counting down.
TAATAAAGTGACTTTATAAAATAAATCATAAAGTCACTTAAAAAATAGAATAATATTATTTCTAGAAGCTTCTTGAAGTAGGATGAGAATTCTTTATAAGGAGCTCAATGCAAGTCATTTTCATCATGTTTTGAGTTATTATATTTTCCATACTTGCATGGTAAGAGCTGATGATTTCATTGCTTGAGGGTTTGAAGACTCTAGGGTACTAGTTTTGGTTGTGAAAGATCAACCCTTGCTGGAAATTATGGAAGAATCCATCTAGGGTTTCTGCATGTGCTTCATTGGAGATCTTTGACAGGTGTAATAGCTGATGTATTATTTCTCTAGATGATTGAAGTGTAATAAATGATTTATTATTACATCCTTGATTTGTAGTAGTTGAGGTATTGTTGCAACTTCATTTAATTTTTGGTAGCTGATGTATTGCTGCAAATCTCATTTGGAAGAGGAATCCACTGATGGTTGATTCGATTTGCACAAACTTAATGGTCTTTGACCAAGTTTGTGAAAATTTGGAGAGCAAAGAGAAAATTGATTTGAAAAGGATAGTTTATAGGATTTTTTAATGCACTGCCACCTAGACTCCAAGCTAGGACGATTTGAGGAAGTTCAGCCAATCAGGTTCTTTAGATTTTTGCATTGATAGTTATCATATCATTCTCATTTGAGTCACTGAGTTTCATGTATTTGAGTCACTGATATTACATCATTGTAGTCTCATATAAAATCATTGTATTTCAATTACAGCAGTTCTCAAGTTGTAAATTGGTCTTTAATATATTGCTATCATACAGTGGTAATTCACATTGTAAAATCTACATTTTTATGAAAATATAATTTGCATATGGTGGAGTTGTCAATTAGGTAGCCTAGTTTGATAATTCAATCACATTTGACAAAATATTGTATTCAGATTGGAGGCTATTCATTTGAAATAATATTCATCAAGGAGGTTGCATGGGAAATGTTTGTCAAAAATGTTTCTATGCTATAGGTGTACTTGGCATAGTTAGGATGCATGTCAAATGTTTGACTAAATGTCTATTAGTTGTAGATGCATATCAGCTATCTAATTACATTGACAAATCAAAGTATATCTTGCATAACACTCTCATTCCACTTAGAAACATTGTGCATTGTTAGTTAAAGACATTATAAACACTTCATCATCATCATTCAAGGTGAAATACAAACTAAAAACACTTACCAACCAAGAAAAAGTTTACAAGCAAAGTGTTTGACTAAATTACGAAGTGCCCAAAACAAAAAATTAAAGGCCAATTCATCAGGGGTCTTTATAGTGGTATCAGAGCTTGTATCTTACCAACTTGTTGGGGAACATCAATTGGTTGAATTTTAGTTGTGGGTAGCCAGCTAGTCAATCATGGCTTCCAAAGATGATATAGAGGTTTCTTACTAAGAATACCTTGCACTTCCACAAGGAATTAGAAATAATCTTTCCTTCCCTTGCTATATAGAGAATTAGAAAGATTATCACAAGTAGACAAGAAGTCCAAAGACATGTGAGTAGCCATGGATGGAAGACATATTGAAAAGATTAAAAAAAATTATGCTCTCACAACAAAGATCAACATAGGTATGGGAATCCTATTGGCTTACATCACAAAACAAAAAGAAGGAGAAACATAATGTATCTAGAAGTGAAATATCTAGAAGTCTCTATGATGAATTTTCAGCAATTAATGACCATTATACAGTTGATCCTAAGGAGAAAACAAATTAGATTTCCATTGAAATAGGTTTTTAGGAGAGACTCAAGTTTGTGGGTGAGAAGTTAGCACACCCACCTCATGCTAAGGTTGTTCTTCTTAGCATTTTGGAAGAAGCTGGAGATCATCTACCCAAGGTTAGTCAATCACCTTCTCAAGCTATAAATAAAGCTTTGTCTGCATTGGTACACGCATTTGTCAAGCCAGAGTTAATGAGACATCAATATGAGGATATAAGACTTTTAATTGTTTCTTGTATAAGTGAATTTATGAGGATTGTAGCTCCTAAAGTTCCTTATGATGATGAAAAAATGAGAGAGGTCATGCAACTAATTATTGAAAGCTTTAATGGGATAGGTGACATCAAAATCCCAAATTTCAATAAGAGGATCATAATTCTAGAGTTGATGGCACAAGTGCATTCATGTGTTCTCGTGTTTGATTATAATGGTCTCATTCTCCAATTGTTTGATTGCTTCATATTAGTAATCAAGAAATGCCATTCTAACAAGGTGAAGACAAAAATGTTCAACATCTTGTCCATGATCCTAGATGAAAATGATGATGTTTGCAAGTAGTTGCAATCTAATTTGTTATCCATTTGGAGAAGAAAATAACATGTTTCAACTACAACATATGATATCTCAAGAAGATTGTTCAAACTAGAAGATTAAGAAATTCAAGGAGCAACTGACTGCAGGAGAGTTGATATCATTTGGTTTACAGGTTTCACCTTATCTTTAGGGGGTTGGCATGCCATCATCTAGTGATTTGATTGTGTGGGATGATGAACTCAAATAACAGATGGAGCCCTCTTATGTAGTGACACCTAATCAGGGCATTGAGGAAATTTCTACCAAATCAGAATATGTGCATACAGGACTTTACAAAAAAAGAATTTTAGGCACAATTAGATGCTTATTCGTGTGAAGAAGTTAATCAAACACCCCATATTTCACACACTTTGAAGAACTAGTTGAAGGTGAATGAGGATGGGATTGTGAAAGCATTATCTCATCATGATAAAATGCACAAATTGATTGAGAATCACCTTTGGATGGTTTAGTTGGAGAGAAGACAAAAGGTAGATGAAGCAGAGTATTCTCATGACAGCTTGCAGGAGATCAAAGAAGGTGTGGGAATAATGAATGAAAACTATTTGCACCTTCTTTCAGACCATGATCACCTTCTCAACCTCATTGAGGTCTATTTAGATGCTTTGAGATGGAAAGAAGATGAAGTAGATAAGCTTACTCACGAGATTATGGTTACCAGTGATTCCTTGAGGAGTACTTAGTTAGCCTTTTAGGAATCTGATATTCATGTTGATGAGCTATGCTTAGAGTTGAGTTTGGCCCATTGTTCATCATGTTCAACAAAGACTCAGTCATCTATGGTAGCCAAGACTTTTTTGAGATAATAGAGTGAGTTTTCCTAGAATTCACACTCTAGGTACAGATTTCGTGCCTCTTGTGTTGAATCCAATTGGTGATGGATGCATTGTATTTGATCTCAAGAGGTATATGATCAAGTTGTCCATTGATTTCAGTCTATAATTTGGAGATAGACATGTTGACAGCAGTATCCTAGCACCATCCTCATGGGTTTTACCTCCTACTTCATTGATTAATGGTTGTCTTACTTTGCTAAATAATTTTATGTTAGGACACACTTTAAGGGAAACAATAGTTGGGATGGATAAAGGGAGTTGGGATTGTCACTACAGAGTTAGAGGAATAGTTGATGATGAGCTCTTATCTTCTTTGGGAAACAAAGATACCTTTCACTCCAACATGGAATGGATTCACAGGATACATGGTATTGTTATGACTGATGCCAACAGCTCGACAGATGTTGGTATATGTTTCTATGTACCTATGATTGGCATTATTCACATCCACAAGAGACCTCTTGGAGTAGGATGGGTCATTGATGATACAGAGACACTAGTCTTGGCTACAGGTTCAAGTGTTATTAGATATTTGAACACCAGGATCTCCTTTAGTGCTTGACATTGGTCGGTTTTATTAGAAGGAAATGGTTTATTTTAGGTCTTGCACATTGGATTTTGATATTGATCCAAATTCTTTCCAAGTAGTAGATGGCATTCATGATGGTACTCTTGATGATGATATTGCTACAAGACCAACTCATCTTGTTATGAGTTGTGATTCTTCTTTAGATAATGGAAGTTTAGGGGGGAGCACACATGACTACTTCGGTATCCCACTGGCACAGTTATGGGAGTTTCACCTCAATTACATTATGAAGAGTGATCATCCATTTACCTTTAACCCACATACATAAGATTTGACTATGTCCTTGATGACATAGAGAGGTGGGTTGCATAAGAGGAGTTTGGGTTTACTCTGGTATGATATGTTCTCAATCTCAGGTGATGAGTCCAAGTTTGTCAAGTGTCTCACTTTGTCCTTTCTAGTCAGTTGCTTATAGAAGCAAGAGTTTGATATTTGGTTCAATTAGACTCTAGGGGTTATTAGAATGGTGTAGTAGAAGTTATTTGGTGTTGAAGTACTTCTAATTTATCCATGGGATCCAGGTATGATATCTAAGGTGTATCATCACAGTGCTTAAAGTTGACATGACAAGGATGATTTATAGTGTTAGGATCTAGGAATTTCATTACTGGATGGTTGGCTTCATCGATTGACAGAGCGTGATAGTATCTTGGATTTTTGTTTCCTACAAGGTTATGCATTAGCACATGTTGTAGGATAATTTGGGATTCAGATGGTTGGTGGATAGGTGCAGTTGGTTTTTTATTCTAGCTCTAGGTGCTATGGCAGTTGAGTTGGACTAGCAATTATGGATTGCTTGAGGGAAAGCAATCTTTGTAAAGGGAGGACTATCATGTCCCCAAATTGGAGGTATCATGATTTAGTTAATTTAATTAATTGAGTTTTCCAAATTAATGTTATTTCAAAAGGATAGCTTAATTGATTATTTTAATTAAAATAAAGCAGAGTTATTAAATTGATTATTTATAAAGTTATTCCAATAAATTAATATCAAAAGGATGACTTTATATTTAATTAATTTAATAAAGTGACTTAATAAAATAATAAATCATAAAGTCAGTTAAAGGAATAAAATAATATTATTTCTAGAAGCTTCTTGAAGTGGGATGAGAATTCGTTATAAGGAGCTCAATGCAAGTCATTTTCATCCTGTCTTGAGTTATTCTATTTTCATACCTACATGGTAAGAGCTGAGTCTTGCATTGCCCAAGGGTTTGAAGACTCTAGGGTACCGATTTCAGTTCTGAAAGATCAACCCTAGTTGGAAATTATGGAGGAATCCATCCAGGGTTTCTACAGGTGTTTCATTGGAGATCTTTGATAGGTGCAATAGCTGATGTATTATTTCCCTAGCTGATTGAAGTGCAATAGCTAATTTATTATTACATCCTTGAGTTGTAATAGCTGAGGTATTTTTTCAACTTCATTTGATTTTTGGTAACTAATGTATTGTTGCAAATCTCATTTGGAAGAGGAAGTCACTGTTGATTGATTCAATTTGCACAAACTTAATGGTCTTTGACCAAGTTTGTGAAATTTTGGAGAGCAAAGAGAAAATTGATTTGAAGAGGATAGTTTACAAGATTTTTTAATGCACTATCACCTAGACTCCAAGCTAGGATGATTTGAGGAAGTTCAGCCAATCAGGTTATTTAGATTTTTGCATTGATATTTATCAAATCATTCTCATTTGAGATACTGTTGTTATAGCATTGTAGTCTCATATAAAATCATTGTATTTCAATTACTTATAGTAGTTGTCAAGTTGCTAATTGGTATTTAATATATCATTGTCATACAATGGTAATTCACATTGTAAAATTTGCATTCTTATGAGAATAGAATTTGCATATGGTAGAGTTGTCAATTAGGTAGCCTAGTTCGTTGATTCAATCACATTTGACAATGTAAAATAGTTATAGCCATATTTGAAAAAAATATTATATTCAAATTGGAGGTTATTCATTTGCAATAATATTCAAGGAGGCTGCATGGGAAATGTTTGTCAAAAATGCTTCTTTGCTATAGGTGTACTTTACATAGTTAGGATGCATGTCAAGTGTTTGACTAAATTTCTATTAGCTATAGATGCATATCAACTATCTTATTGCATTGACAAATTAAAGTATATCTTGCATAATACTCTCATTTCACTTAGAGACATTGTGCATTGTTAGTTAAAGACATTATAAGCACTTCATCATCATCATTCAAGGTGAAAGACAAACTAAAAACACTTACCAACCAAGAACAAGTTTACAAGCAAAGTGTTTGACGAAATTACTAACTGCCCAAAATATAAAATTAAAGGCCAATTCAATAGGGGTCTTTCCAGCTATTCAACACCCCCTTTAAACATAATTTAGGTGAGATAGAAAATTGGGTCTCAAAAACGAGGCCTGATGAGGTACCTAAGTACATAGCAATGATCCCAACATCCTAAAAAATATGAAGGATGTGTGTCTCCACAAAAAAGAGAGAGATGATATGTGCAGAATGTCATATGGAAAATGATTTAGTAGGTCTCTCTTTAATAAATATTATATCTTCCTTTTGGAAGAAAAAAACTATGAGCTATCAAACTGCTAAATTCCCACTCAAGTGGAATGTAGATATGAATCCTAATGTAGATATTTGGAAAATGCTCAAATGTCTCTCTGCTAGTGCTCAAATGTGCTAATGTTTGATCAGATATCACAAGACTAACTGTAGAAGATGGCAATGAAAAAACATACAATGAAGGGGAGAGAACAGCCAGAGAAGAAGATAGACATGGAACATTCATTGAAAGAATATCCATGGGAAGTGAAGAGTAAGGCTCAACAATCATTGAAACTTAAAACTGGTTTGTAAATGAAACACTCAAATCTACAAGATGAATGTCCACAGGAACATATGAGTTGTCAATACTCTCAATGTGTATAATCTCACTTAAATAATTAAATTCCTCTAAAATGTAAGTTTATGAAGGCTCTAAAAGAGCAACAATCTACACAATAATGGATGTAGACTCTGTAATGAGACAACTAAGGTCTGGTAGAATCGCATCCTATAGTGGGGGATCAACAGAATGAAGAGCATTATACACCATAGATGTGTCATCACAAGAAATAGAAGCAGGAGGAGAGAGCACAATAGTCTCAAAATAAATAATAGGAAGAGGAGGAGGAGGTGTGATATAGGTCACAGTAGGATATCCTAAAAGAGACTGTATGATGCTCCAAACAGTGCAGTGACACTCTATATATTCCACATGGCAATGAAAATCCATGGAAACATGTAGTAACAAGGTGGAAAAAACCTTGTCACAAGTATTATCCCACTTATTCAACCAAACATGATAGTGGGTGTAGGAATTTGTCCATATAGGAATGGATTACGATTATTGTGTATGAGAAAGTGTTCCATGTAAGCACACCATGAAGCATAATTGACCTTTATGAGAAGAACCATTGGTATAGAATCAACCTTCCTCCTTTTGAGTCTCTTAAATGGAGTCATCATGACCAAGAGAAGACACCAAGGAAGTGCAAGACTGCAAAAAATACTCTGAATTGAACCCCTGAATCACACTCATGAAAGGAAAATCGAGCACAATCAAGAATGCATCCAAGTGAGCAATTAGTGATGGAGTAAGGGAAAACAATGGTGTACACTCTAGAGATGGACTTCATATTGGGTTGAAAATGAGTCCATATAGATGAGAGCAATCAGTGCATGAAGTACACTGTAAAAAGTAGTAGGGCCTATAGCAAATGTAACCCCCTTGAATATGGCAGTTTATAGATTTAATGTGTTTAAAAAAAAAGTAAACCAATGAAAAGAGGATTAAAAAACATGCACTTTTTTAAAAAGTGACACTCAATTCTGAGTTACCAATCAAAAGTTATAGCAAAATACATTTCACATCATTAATGGCCTATTTAATTAAATTTGCACAAAAGTTTAAAAATTATGTCCAAACAAAGGGTAAGGTAACCTTCCATCTACTCATTGAAACCAACATGGAATGACGGATCTCTTTAAGTCAATAAAAATTAAAAAAAATACATGGCACATGCACCCCTATGTGCACTTTTCTAAAAAAACCTATTTGAAGGGGTTTTAATTAAAAATATACAAAGCTATTTAATTAAAATAAAAAATATGTTTTAATTTTTAATTCTTGTAGGGCATATTTTAGGTTTTGCATTGACTTTACAATGAGATCATAAGACAATGAGGCACTACCATCATGCATAGGTGTGGAGCTACGAGTTTTTAGGCACCACCAAGAAAAAAAATCGGCAAGGAGTTGATCATGGATTTGATCTGTACAACATTAGATTGAATGGTATGCTCTTTTAACAGTTTGAAACCTTAACAACAAGCGAATCATCCATGCAGAGAAGGCCAAGGTATGATCCTGGTCTGTGATGTAATGATCCAGGTGGTTAATGCATCGAACTAGGTCTAAAATCGCTTCAACAACTACCACATGGAAATATTTCGCACCTTCAAAATAGGAAAATGTAGAGACTATGTGTGAAGATTCAAAATTAGAAGAAAGGGCCAATGTTTTAAAAACCATTTATATAGGAAACCACACATAAGAAGGGATAACCCACTCAAGAAATGGAAGACACAAGTGCTTGTAAGGAATAGAAAACAAATGAATTAAATGAGGGAGAGATCAAGAAACCTTAGCTTCTAATCAATGCGGGTTTCGAAGAGTTTGTCTATGAGGAATATTAACCCTAATTAAAAATCATGGAAGAGGATTAAGGGGAGGAAAATTATCAAGGGTATCAATATACAAAGGATGCATAGGATAAGGTAGACCCTTAAATGTGGGATTTTTTTTGGAAGGAATGTGCCTCAAATGTAACTCACAATAAGATTTTTTAGATGTTTTAAATGCATGAATAAGATTAAACTTCAAGTTTCTTATTAAATATCTCAATCCTAAAGCACCAATCATGTAGGAATAAGAAAGCGACACAATGGCTATAGACCAATAGTGTTTGACATAAAAACAATCAGGGTCAGCAACCATAAGAATGAAAACTAAAGTGTTACACAATAATTGTGAACAATGTGAATGCATAAGCTATCAAGAATAAATTAGAAGACAAGGGAAAATACTTCTTATTGGAAGAAATAAAAAAATTAATGATATTAGAGGCCAAGGTAGCCAACATCTACCACAATATTGACAAAGATAATCCTACATTTCTCTTAGATACAATGACCAATAATATGGAGAAAATCGATTTACTTGATATTTTGGTCAATAAATTGTTACAAATAAGGATCACATAGGAAAAAACCTTATTATAATAGATGGAAGAAGAATAATTTAAATATAAATATTATAAATGTAGAAAAACATTAAGACCTTTAATAAAATGGTGGAAATACTAAATGAAAAACCAAAGATCACCAAGATAAAGTTTCAAAAGTTTGCACAAACTACATAAATAATTGGAAGGCAACTTTAAATAGATGAGATAAAATATGAAGAACTCAAGGAAAAGGTGTTAACCAATAAGGATAAAGTGGACAGACAATGACTCTTCCACAAAATTGAAGAGATCAAATAAAATAATGAAGAGAGGTGCAAAGAATTGTTTCAAGAGCTTTGAAATGAAGGAAAGTGATGAAGAACGTGTCTTATGGGAGGTACATGCATTCCAATTTTTTAAATTCCAACAAGAACAATAGAAAGAGATAATATGGAAAGGACTAGGTATATATTTAGGAACTTTTTTGGGTGAGGTACAAGCTAAAATTTCTATAATTCAAGTTATAATCATGCATTGGAATATATTTGGAGCTAAGGTTCAACATAATGGGCCATGGTTTTTGGAGGTTTAGCATGATAGGGCCAACTTGTCTAAGGATGGAGAAGATAGTTATTTTGGGGAGATGTTGATCCCTTATTTTAGATAAGTATAGATTCATGCAGTCAAGACCAAAGTAATGAAACATTATCAGGGGGAGCGCATTTTGATAATGTATAACAACACATGGGATTATAATCATGTACATAGACATTCAAAGAGATGCATACATATATATCAACATCAATGGGAGCATAAGGAAATTCTTGAAAGTCTTATAATGTGCCAAAGTAAGGAATCACACACAAGTAAAGTAAGAGCATGGAGTTAGGGTATTGAAGAAGAGAAAAAGGTGGAGAGATAACTAGGTTAAATCTAGGGGTTTATAAAGTTGAATGATAAGATACTGCAAGACATGGAGGTGTCCAAATAGGATATATAACTAGCATAAATCACAAACATGCTAGAATAGAAAGTTTTATGATACAAAGCATGAATCACAAATATGGAAAGGATAGTTGTACATGAGCATGGAATCTATTAAAATAAAACATGCAATTTTCTTTAAAAATTGTTATTTTTATGTGAGCTACCATGTACAACAAGGTGGTTCTTTCATATATTAAAAACCTCCTTAACTCTTGTAATAGGATTTTGGTTGTTGAGAGGTTGTGACATTAATAAAGTAGTTGAGGTGTCAGTTGTTGATGAGTTGTTCATTGTAAACACTATTAGAGTTGTATTAAATGTTATAAATATTTTTGTATAAGCTTTCATTGTTGAAGCTTAGATATAATTTTAATAGTTGTATAATATATTATATGCACTATTACCATCAATGAATAGGGAATGTTATGAAGAAACATTTGTATTGTTCTATATTGTGATATGAATGTCTTTTTTATTCTTAAGATCATTCGTATGTTTATTATTAAAATAAATCAATCCATTAATATTTGCTTTTTAATTTAAATATATATTAACTAACCCAATACAACATAATAATCTCTCTTTATACATTTGCATTAAGTAAATACTCAAATTATACTTGAATGATAGGCTAGTATAGATAAAGCATTCTCATATGATGGGTTTGCACTAGAGGTACAAAATTGTTAGAAATTGGAAAATCCTCAACACGATGAATACATGAAAAGGTTTAATAGACACTATTAATAAATAAAGCATTGGAAAAACCTCAACACGATGAACACATGAAAAGGTATAATAGACACCATTAATAAATAAAGACCATGGCCATGGGGAAATTCAGCCATCGAAGGGATAGATTTCATTGTCAAACTTAGCACACCCTTCCACATGTTGCATGATACTCTAGTGGCTAAAGATACAAATCCTTAAGGGTCAGAGTTGACGAATAAAAATATAGAAGTGGCCAAGGGAGCTTGGGAGAAGAAAGTTCAAGAATTAATGAACCTCTCAAGAAAGTAGGGAAGAGAAAAAATTACTATGTTTGTGTTCAAGGAACCGGGGAACACATCAGAGTACATTAATGCATGAATTAAAGCAGATGAGGATAAAAACAAGGAGATGAGGGTTTTCATGTTGAATATAACGATATGACAGTCAAGTAGACCAAGATGGAAAAATTCAACTCCTAGAAGCGCCAAGTTAATAAGAAGCACTGAGAGTTGGATGATGAGTTTGAATAATTATATAATAGAGTGTTGGTAAAGGAACACAACATGGATGTAATTGCGGAGTTGAAGAAAGAAGTAAGAAATTTTCAAAAATAGTACACGAAGGATGGAGATGAAATTGCTGAGATTGAGGAAATAAATGGAAATATGAAGCCAGCCAAGTGAACTATCAGCAAAGCAATAATATATTGAGATGAGTTCGAAAATAAGGTTCATGAAGCAATTCTTTAAATCTGACAAGTGCAACCCTATAGGATTCAATAAATAACCTGTCTGAATATAGACAGCAGGACGGTACGGGGACTGTTGACCCTCAATTTTATATGCATCGGGAAACCTAAATAAAGACCAAGTATGAAGACATGCACTGAGAGAGATGATGACGCTCATGACGGATTCACTCTACGTGGCTTATGGAAAGTATACTTTTGGGACATAATGACAAGCTAAAATGAAATACAAAATACAAAATGGATCCATAAGAAACATAGATACAAGGAAGGATCAGATGATTAAGGATCAATCCTACATGGAAGGATATTTGAGGGAATATGCACAGACAATTTGTGCACTAGACAGGTGAAGGCTGAGGCTGCGGCAGTGCTAGGTAGAAGAGATCAATGGGGTCCTGGAAATATATAAATAGACCCCACGATTACGACCTCTAATTCTATGTCTCGCAACGTTGCATGTTTGAAGAGTTGGAGTTGCGATATGTGTGGAAGACAATTTTAAACTTTGTATATTTTTTTTTACGTTGATTGTTTATGGACATTACGTTAATGTAATTCATGTACAGGTTGTTTGGGTAAAACCATGCTAATGGGGCAAATTTTTTTGGATCAAAATTTAAGATATGATTAAAAAATTATAAATTAATTCATTTTTATAAAATATTAAATAGATTTTAAAAATTGTAAAATATAACTAAACATTATATAAACTTTTTTTTTTCATCCCAAAAATAAAATTAGATTTTGACATGTTTATTGTCACCTTACTATGTACATAACAAAAAATATATATTTATTATGATATATATTAAATAATTTTTTTATTAATAAATGAAATATATAAAAAAATTTGGTTAAGCATAATAAATGTGTTATGATATCCTATATAATAAATTAATATTTTTATATATTTAGATTTTGTGTAAATTTCTTTCTATTTATACATTTCTAGGAAATTTTTAAAAATAATCTTAAACAAACTTTGTCAAAATAAAACATAATTATATAAATATTTATTTAAAAAATATTGTCGTGGGGTATAACTTATTTATAATATATCATTAGTTTACATTATAATTTCATTCGAAATAGAATAGTCCTTTTCTCTACATTCATAATTTTTTACAAATTTGTTTGCCAAAATTAAAGTAAAAGTGTAACCCATTAGCTTGTTTACATTAGTTTTTACATTATATATATTTGTTCAATGATAATGAAAGAAGTTAATTCAATGAAATAAGTTATTATTCTGAGTTGATGTGCTGTTTAATTGTCTTAATTAGATGTTAGGGTTTGGAGGAGTTATTATTGTGCATACTTTTTATTTTCATCTCTTTATATATCAAAGGGTTTATCAATATTTTCTTGGTGTGTTTTAAATGAATACTTAAGTTTTCGAGCTTAAGTGATATGTTGATGGTGTAAGTATTCTTCTAAATTTTTTATATAATCTAGCATGTGCATAGCCTTAGGAAAGATTAAAAAAAACATAACAACATGAATACTATCTAGTATGTTAAATGAGAGATCAAGGAGTCTATTTATAAATTTCTTGGACCCCATCTCCCTTGCTCAATTGTTTTGAGTTAGTGCCACGTTTCCTTATTTTTCAAACTGAAATCCATTTGTCCTCATTTTAAATTATTCAATAAAAATTCATTTTATTTCTCTTCATATGTTTCTTAACTTGATCAATTCCTAATAATCTACAATTTTTTCAGTTTTCTTTGAACCACCTAGCATTATGTACACTTTTTCTTCTATGGAACTTTGTGTGCAAGGATGCATCCACTTAAAATTATTATGTGCATTGTGAAATAAGATATTATGAATGATTTTGTGTCTCATATATGCATTATCATATTTACTCATTTCTTACCCAATAACCATATGCTTAGAATTCCTATAGGGTCAACAATTTGCAAGATAGTTTTAAAGATTATATCTTGCAGTTACATTTGACATTGTGAATCCTCGTCTTGGTCAAGTTTTTCTGACTTTGTTTAGCTTGACCTATTTTAGTGACTTTGGTTCATGTGTTCCTTATATTATTTATGGTTAGAAATTTTATCTTTGTTACCCTCACAGCTCAAGTGCTCTTCTCTTTGGCATTTTCACTTTTTTATCGCTCATGTGTGTCTGATCTAGCTTCCATCTTTCTTCTCTTAGGGCTTGCCTTTTTTTTAGGATTTTGATTATTTTATTTTGTGAAAAAAGAGATAGTGGGGAAAGTAGTAGTTGATATATATCTTCTCTTTCAAGTTAAAAAATTATTTTCCCTCACAATTGCATTGTGCATACTTGGCTTAAGCAGGTAGATCTTGTGTATTTTTATATGGCCTCATCCATGGAATTTGATGGGAAATATTATGCAATTTTGTTTTTATTTTTTGAAAGGATTTGGATTTTTCCACATTCCATTATTTGGCAAGGGGAAGGTGTCATTTGAAAAACATTAAGAAGGAATAGAATAAGGTAATGGTTAATGGTTAGCAAATTTCCCTTGCAGGATGTGCACTCCTCTTTTATGAGTTTAGTTGATGATTGGAAACTCATAAAAGTCATGCATAATCAAGTCATTCTTAACAACTAAATGACTACAGAACAAGCCATAGAAATTAGGAATCAAAGATGAAACTTTATTAAAATGGACTATTTCAAATCTATTTCCGACCCAATTATCTGCCAAACTTGGGGGAGGGGCTTATATGAATTATGTATTACAGGACATAAAGGATGCAGAGAGATATTCTTCAATATTGAACTCCTTAAAAGTATTGGTATTTAAACCATCTTGTTTGGTGCATATATATGTATAGCATATGAAGTTTGATAATTAGGAAAGAGAATCTCTAAAAAATGTAGAAGGCATAGACAACTTAAAAACATAATAATTTGTGAAAATGAATATTAAAAAAGATATTTTGATATATATATATAAACAAATAAAAATAAAAATGAAAATGAAGTTGAAGTGGATATACTTTTTATATATAAAGAAGTTGGTTATGGAAGATGTGGAGGTTGTATTTTTTTTTTGAGTTAAATTTATTTAAAAAATAAATAAAAACAAAAGCAGTGGGAACAATGAAGAGGGAGATATGTAGATTGAAAAGAAACAACTAAATAAAACCTTGTCCAAGATAAAGTAATCTCTGCCATAAATGTTAATGAATATATTTTTATTTATATACATGTGTTGCACTTAAAATACACACAGCATATGTAGTTTTGTTTAGTTCAGTTTTGTTTTTGTTTTGTTTTTTTCTTTTTGTTTTTTTTTTTTTTGTTTGTTTATCTTTTTAAAGAAATTTTTATATTTGTATATTTGTGAATGAGGGAGGGTTGTTAATAAAAATTTACAATTATCTAATGAAAATAAAAATAAATGTTGGATGGATTTAATTGAAGGAGGTGTTAATAATGTAGGTGTATTACATTATTAAAGATGGATTATTGAGATAATGTGAAGAGATCTTTTTAAACAGAAGGATGATTTATTTATGCAGTCGATTTTATTTATATTTGATGTTTATTTGTGATTAAGGTTGAGAGTTAAGTATTTTTTTTCCTCTTTAAATTTTTTCATAATATTACAGTTTTGTTGTTACATTTTAGTAATTAGTTTTATTTTTTGTTGTTGTCTTTTTGTTGTCTCTCTTTTGTTTATTGTTTAATCCCATTGTTTGTGTTTTGTTTCTTCCATTTTGTTGGTTGTGGTTTATTGTAGTGTTTTCTTGTGGTTGGTGTTTGGTTTTGTTATTTCTTTGAGGATCTGGGCCTCCCAGTTGTATGTAAGATTGGTTTAAAAGTTATAGTCAAAAGCTTCTATGTCTTAGGTTCACAATTATGAACTCTGTGAAAGCGTTATCTAGTTCATAGTTCCAATTCACAAATCCGAAATTTGTAAAAATATTATCCGATTCATAATTCTATTTCAAAAACGTTTACCAATAACTTGAAAAAATAAATATATATCAAAATGTAATATAAATAAATAGATCACATTTAAATATAATAGAGATAACTTAAATACTTTTGATCGAATAAAACATACTTCTTTTTTTTTTAAATGTCTGATTAATAATTTGAAATTTAGAAATCAAATATGCCATAGAATTTTAAGATTTAAATCAAAAAAGTTGACTATTAAATTTATAATCTGACTCATAAATATTTATGTTTTTATAATAAATTAAATGAATAATAAAATTAAATATTTTTTAAACTCCCAAATAATAAAAAACATTTTAAACATATATATCAAAAATATTAATTTTTATAAATTTAAATCATTCCATTAACATGGAAGAAAAAAACTGCTCAACGATAAAGACTTGACTTATTGAAAAGTTGAAATGCTTTAATGATTTCTTGTATAAAAGGATGATACAGTCGGAGGTCCGTCGGGCAGCATTGACAAAGATTGGAAACTGTCGGTGTGTTTGCCTTTGGCTCAGTCGGCAGAGTTCAGAAGCGCCAAATGTGCATAGATTCCGTCTTTACTCAAATTTGGATAGAGACTTACCTGCGTTGAAGTAGACGTCCATTGCTACATTTGCATTGCACTTTTAAGTAGACGTCGATACAGAGGCTTAACTGATCAACAATGGTTTGGACTCTTTATCAATTTCAGAACTGCAACTCCCAAAACAATTAAATGGTGAGGGACAACAAAAACCACGTTAATTTACATAACAAATTATAACCTTATAATCGTACTTTGTTATTTGTGAGAGTAATACTCATGTTTACTTTTCACTCTACCGTAACAATTGTCAAAGCTCATTTCAACCTTTATTAAGTAATAAAAGAAAAAGAAAGAAAAGTAGTTTTCATGATTTAAGATTGTTGGGATTTTTTTAATGGTCTAGAAGGATTATAGGGGTTTTCTTTATGATTTAGAAGGATCTTAAGAGTTTTCTTTATAGTCTAGAAGGTAGTTTACAATGAATGAGACCACTTCATACTCTTATTAAATATGAGGTATTTAATTGTACTTCAAATACGATTTAGATAAAAGAAAAAACCAAAATAAAATACAAAAAATATAAAAAATATACAATGTAAAACTAATATTAAATGGGAAGGATTTATTTTCAATTAAATAATTTTATTTGTAACTTACCAAAGTGCTCCATGTAAACTGCGAGCTTCAAAAAATGAAAAATGTTTTCTTAATTTCTCTTGAATGCATGTGAGTTCTCAATGGAGTGCTAATAATTTCCTATGTATCTCTTACTGAGAAATGAGCTACAATACTTATATATTTATAGACATATGAATTCAAATTAACACCTTATTGATATGTGTATAGACATCCAACAAATAGATGTGAAAAAGGTAGGATAAAGGGGATGAGTGCACTTTATCCACACTCTAACTTGGAAAAGACCAAAATAAGAGCCCCAACAAAGTTCATGGTGCTTTAAATAGGTGTGAAAGTGTTAGACACTCCTAAAACAATTCCCAAAACACCTGAGGTATAAAGTGATAGAGAAAGAAAAGAAGTTGAGAAGCGTAAAGGAAAAGATGTGATTATTGAAAGTTGAAAAAATAAACTAATAACACCTAATTGGGACCAATAATTGATAAATATACAAGTATAGTCAAAACATACAAAATAAAGATTAATAATGCCTTGGTAGAATTTTAAGGAATATATATTTTACCCCATTTTGAGTTGTATATGTAAGCATACACTTCAAAGTAGAAAAGCTATATATGAAAGAATATAACTACATGTTGTAACTCTCGAAATTAAAACCAGTGCAACTAGAAACTTTCAAAACAATTTTAATTTTTCTTTGCACACATGGGCAAGTCAAAAATAATAATATATGTATTGAAATATGAAATAGTAAAACTAAAATCCCTCATTATGTTGAGAAATATGTGAAAACCAAGTGGAGTCGAGTGCTTCCAAACCTAGATAGAGTCTTGAATAAAATCAAGTGTAACATCTTGATTAAATTTGAATAAAATCCTGAATACAATCCTCAATAAAATTTTAAATAGAAATAAAATCTTGTGTAACATGCTAAATAAAACCCTGATTAATATACTAAGTACAATCTTGAGTTAATATAAAATTAGATGCATTAATGCACATGCCTTAGAAGCCTGTCTCTAAATATGATGAATGAGATATACCCCATTTTGAGATTTAAGATAAACATGTGAAGCTCAAATCTCAAAAGAAAGAGATTATATGTAACATGTGTAATGTAGCATATAAATTTGTTAATGTGTATAGTGTGCTTAAGATATATCATACAAATATTAAGCAAAATAAAGTATAAGAGGATTTGTAAACATGAGTGGTAGCCAGAACTTTAGAAAAAAATTTGAACTTTTCTAATTGAGAGAGAGGGGAAGGGAAAGTTTATTAATCCAATATGAAAGTTTTTCCTACACTTTCAAGACAACATGGTTCCACATTTCAACCTAGGAAGCTTGAAAAAAAAAATGGAATGCCCAAAAATTTAAATATCTCTTCATGAGAAATATATTTCTATTGATAAGCCTCAATCCAACTAGGTTTAGGACCATGAGATTTCTTATAACACTGAATCTTGGCCCTTGGGTGTTGGATCTAGAGGCCATGTAAAAAATCTCAAGGCATTCCACAATTTTGTGAACCACCATTTCCTTTTTAAAATAGTCACAAATGAGTCATCAACAAAGTGGTCATTAAGAAGTTAGTCTTAAATCTAGTGGGGGAAATAACTTCCCTAGAATGATCCTATGGAAGCATAATCACCCAATAGGTGAGCAAACCCTTATGTAACTAATACATGCGAAGAATGAGCTAAGGGCAATGTTTCCTAATGGATCAAAAAATGCCAAAATTCTTAGACTAATTACTATTAATGGTGAGATAATAATAATCATATTGGAAGAGAGTCTTAATAAAGTGAATAAACCTAAGACTAGATCAAAGGCTTGCAACATAGAAAGAATGAAGGATCGTTTAATCCTATCATAAGTTTTACAAAGTTAATTTAAAAAAATAGAGCTCTTTGCTTGGATGTGTGCACCCATTCCATCCCTTCTAGAACAATAATAATGTTGTCCATGATATATACCTTGAATGAATCCACTTTGCTTAGGCCTAACCACCATTGGAAGGAGGGAATAAAGCTTTAGTCATTAGAGGAAATTTCAATTAAAAAAGGATTCCAAGAAAATCCTCACAAATGTAAAAAATGATATATGAAAACAATATAAATCACTTAAAGGATGACATCATCTTCAAGGATAACCTCATTAAAAATAAAATTATTTTTATTATGAAATTAAATTTTTTATAAAATAAAAATATAATTATTTTTATTATGAAATTAAATTTTCTATATTATGCAATGTAACTCACTACATTAAAATTAACCCAAGTAAGTTTATCCCATCTATTCAATTATTTTAGAAAGTGTGGATATTTTATACTTTTTACTTGTGTGTTTCTTTTAGATAAAAATAGAAGGTTAAATGATTTTTATCATTTCATTTCATCAATGTAATAATGGAGGTAATAATTTAAAATGGAATAAGTAATTTTATTTTCTATAATGAAAAGATTTTATGGATTGATTTTTTTTGTTTACAAGGTTTTTATTAAAATATTTTTTATTTTTATAAGGATTGATTTTTTTGATTGACAGAGTATTCATAAAATATTGTCTTTTTTAATTTCAAATAATGTAATTTGTACATTATAATAACATTTATTAGGGGTGGATTGGATTTTTTTTCCCATAATGAATAGATTTCAAAGATTGATTTTTTTAATGTATAGGGTATTTACAAAATAATGTCTTTTTTCAAATAATGTAATTTGTACATTCTGGTAATGTTTATTTAAGTTAGAATAAATGATTGGAATAAACATATGATGGAGGTGCAGGGTTAGTTTTTAAATCATTTGTTTAAATTCTTGAGGACTGGCTTTTAAATCATTCGTTTAAATTCTTGAAGACTAATATTGTGTTTCTTTGTGCGTTTAACATACTTTACACATTCGTCTAAAAACAGGGTAATAAGAAGGAACAAGATACCTATTTGGAATTTGGAATGGATTTGAAACATTTTTGTTCATGTGTGACCATTAATATTTTGGCTTATGGAAATTTAACATACTAATACAACATGAAAAATGCATTATCTGAATATAAAATGTAGTGTTTTTTTTACTTTTATGTGAGACATGCTCGTTTATTTTATCATGCTTTATTTTCCTTGAAAAATAATATCATTAGCAATGTCGTAGTTTTTATTCTGATTGATCTTTATGGGTACATTGGCAGGTCTATGTATAAATGTTTTTGTAGGGCTCCACTTATTACTGGTAATGAAATTTTATGGATTGCAACATGTCTTTACCTTTGTCCCGATTGAAGTTGCATGGTTTCAAAATTTAATATAAATTTAGCATAAATTACTGCAAACCTTTAAGTTTTTGAGTTTTGGAACATTGCCAAAAAGAATAAAAAGATCTAAACGACCCCTAAAAAATTGGTATTTCTAAACCAAATCCAATGATCTTGTGCAAATTTTAAAAGAAAGGGCATTGTGTGCAGGTGCTCTTATCTACCTTAAGAATTATTGATCCCTATCACCCTTTTCAGATAAATGAAACAATGTTTACATTTTAATTAATTCTTTTCAATCAAGGCAATTATTCAAGTAAAAAAACATTAAAATTAAAAATATTCAATGTGCATTTAATAGATTATATTCTGTATATGATTTACGTCATCTCATAATTTATAGTTATATCTAGGCTAAGATAGAGAAAATGTATTTCACCGATGTTCCTTATGTACTTCATTACTTCTATTAAGATTGCGTCCAGTGTTAATGTTTTTTGGGCTAGTCTGAAGTAGCTGATCATTGTTTTATTCCAAATAGTTCCATTATTCTGACTAAATTTGCCCATTCAACTCTTTTTTTTTTTGGTTTTGTTTCCAACCATTTATTTATTTTTCTATCCTATAGTTTTTTCATGATTATATAGTCTCATAATTATTATTCTGCAATTTTCAATTATAAGGTTGACTTTCTTTTAGTAGTTTTATTTTATCTAAGTCTTTTGATCTAAGTTTAATGTTCTAATTTTTTCAATTTTTTTTTGGAAAATTCTAAAAAAAATTGTTGGACTCTAAAATCACTGTAGAATTTTCTTTAGACCTTATTATAATTCTTAGCATGACAAGTTCATGGATCTTAGGAGCCCTGTTGTGTGCATTGTCATGGTCATTGATTTTTTCCTAAAAATTTATGGATTTTATCTTTCAATTAGTTGTGAGAATACACATACGCATTACAAATAGTTCATTGACTGATTTCAAGGTTGAATCTCTTTGCACCAATTTACACTCATTATATTACAAAATCCCACTTTACTTAAATATAATATTATATCCCTTCCAACATATAATATTATATCCCTTCCAACATAACTTAAACCTTAAAATAAAATGTTAGTCATAACTTACTATGAATGACAAGGTTTGTCATTTGTACTCATCCACCTCGAACACGACCATAAACGGGATGCCTTATGCATCTGCTTACCTTGTTGATTATGTTCTCTAAAAAATTAAACATTAAAAATGTGTTTTGAGATAGTACATATTTTAATGAGACATCTAATTCCCATAGGACATTTTATGCTATGAACAAATATGATCTAGGTAGGACAACATACCCTGGAAACCAGGTATTTTGAGTTATGTTGACAATGTGTAGTCATAATTTATAGGATAGATAAATTACCAAACTAGTGATAATATTCTCAACAGTCATTTTTCCAAGTCTGTATATGACACTTGGGTAAAGAAACACTATAAACAAATCTTTGTCTGTAACTTGATGTGCAATTTCATCTAGCAAAACCTTGGATTTCTCATATTCTATGCAATAAAATTTTCCTGCATGTATCTACACATCAAAAAAAAACAGAAACAATATTAACATATGATGACTTTATTCTTATTAGCATAATATAGAAAAAATATGATAAAATAAATACAAATTTAATCTTTTCTTACAATAAAAAAATAATGTTAAATATTTAATATCCTCACAAAATAAAATAAAATAAAAATGATTAATATCCTCAATGTAATAGTCCCATAACTGAAATTTTATATGCTTTCAAAGACAATAATTGAATCATAGTATTGTTCATGATATTTGGGAGGAAATCCCATTAGTCTCATTTATAGCCCATATGAAGTTTTTTCAAAATTTGAAAATGTCAAATATTGTAGTAAATAGGGTCATTAAGAAATTTTATTTCAATTGTGATCTCAGTTACCATACTTATAATGTTGTCACAGATAATTACATCTCAATTACATGGTGCATCAATGGAGTATTTCTAATTATTCAGTGTATTGAGGGGATCCTTCAACATTGTCTTCATTTGTAATAAAAATTTGAGCTTCTTGAGAAATAACTTGAATTTATCTAATCCATGGCTAGACATAGAGAAGCATGAAAAAAATATAGAAATAAACTATGTTCTCCATCATCCAAAAATCTATGCTTACCTATGTTTTAAATTTATCTATTGGCACCGAGCTTGATACTATACATTACAATGAACATAAAAAACTTCAAATTTTCAATATGGGTATCCAAATGCCATTGAAAGATAAGGCAATCATCTGCATTATTGGTAAATGATGGAAAATATATATATTACAATTTTTTATTTTTTTGGGTTCTTATAAGGGTATGAGGGTAAAGATGGAGGATGTTATGATAGTGGTTCTTAACTTTATTTCTATTTCATATTCTTTGAAGAAGTGTAATCAAACTTTTGTGTTTCATTTATTTTAAGTTTATCATGAGCATGAAGGCTTCCAAATTAGTTGGAAGTTAATTTTTTTAAAGAATGTTTGGTTATTATTTCCCCAATCTGCAAGAGGAAAATATGTCCATTTTGAACTTTTATTTGTAAAAAATTGTTAGAAGTTTATTCAGTGTATTACTGTTCTTGTAGTCTTCTAATTTCTATAAAAATTAATTAAAAATGTTTCATTTACTCATTATTTTTTATTAATAAGGAGGCAACATGGAGCAAGGGTGTTCGGAATTTTCAATTTTAGATGTCTAGACACTAGACAATATGAACTTGAAATATATGACATATTCTATTATTTCATTATTATTTTATCATTTACATAATAATCTATATTTACAATAAATAATTTATAATAATATTATAAAATATAATAAATAAAGGTTAATTTAAATTATTTTAGAGTTCAAATAATGGACATCACAAGTCTAGCTTGGTCACTATAATAGAAATTCAAATCCCTATCTTTTTTTTTCTATTGTTAAATATTTTTTAATATCTAATGTTGGTAGGTTTTTTATTTTTGTAACTACCTCTATTACTTTTAATAATATTGTTTAAAAAATTAAGTATCAAAAATATATTTTTTTAGAAAGATGTAATGGGGAATATCTTAATTGTTACATGTCATATATAAAATTGGTGAATTTGTCTTTTAGAAGAATGCAATGGGGAGTATCTCAATTGTTACATATTAAATATAAATTTAACTACAAATTAAAATAAAATTAGAGATTAATCTTTTAGATCTAACCTCACAACACAAAGAAGATAAACCATGTAATATCATTGGAATAATTTTTAATTTTTCGTATTTATTTGTATAGTTAAATATTAGTATAGAGAGATATTAATATTGAGATGTCAATATTAAATTTTTCACATGTTACATTGATTAATTAATTCATTGTATTTTTTATGAATTTTTAAATTAAATTCAATTTTGTGGGATTAGAAAAACATGTCATCCAAATTGTTTATTAAAAAATAAATTAAAACTAAAATTTTAAATCCTACAAATTAAACACAAAAAAATACTTAAAATTAAATGTGATGCTCAGCTAAAAAACTATTTCCCATTACTTTAGTAAAACTCAAAAAAATTAATCAAAAAAATAAGTAATAATCTAATATCTACTACAATAAATTCCCTAAAAAATATCATTTATACAATTAAAATATCAAATTCTGCAAACTAAATTTAAAAATAATAAAAATATTTGTATAATTCCTTCAACTTCGTAAAAATATACACTAAAAATAATTTATTTTATTTTATTTACTTAATATATTTAATTTTATTAAAATAAATAATGTAATACAAAACAAAACATTTAACTGTTCACCTTAACAAAACTAAACATATTATCCTTGGATGCATATCTTCATGAAGTACAAGCTATAAAATAATTAAAACCATTTTAATTTTCATCATATAATTTTTAAACATAAATGATAGCTTATTATTTCTACATTAACCATGTCGTAATGGAATAAAAATTACAGAAAATTATAAAAAAAAATGCTTAAAGAAAATGTCACCTGAAATTCAATATTTAAAATTTTCTCGCTGCATAAAATTTGTTTTGCCTTGGCAACAAGGCTGGAATCATTTGGGTGAAAGATACCTCTTAATTAATAAACATTTCACTTTTCCAAATTATAATCTATTTATCTTAGAAGTAACAAAAGATCTAATAAAATCCTTAACAATATCTTAGATCTCATTAAAAACATGTACTAAACATATCTTAATATCAGCTAAGATATAAAAATAGCTTTAAAAAAAAAAAAAGCCAACTAATATTGTCTTTTAGCTCTAAATTGGAGCCATATTAAATGACAGATTAGACATGATTATTTCAAAGAAATAAAAATTTACGAGTGTATCACACAAATACCAGGCCTTCCATGCTTCACGGGCTTGTATGAAACTCTACCAGATAATGTCCAATCATTTCAGGCTGAAATAACATCATAAGGATCAATATTACTTTCATTGTCAGAAGATCTTATAAGCCATAAATATACCCATATGAATGGCATTCAAGTAGAAAAAAATAAAATATCACATTGAAGGTCTTTCCATTGTAAACAGTAATCATGTTTTAGAGGTGGGTTTTAACTGGTTCTAACTTCTCACCTTGTGGAGCTTCACGCTTCTACTAGAAATAAATGTTAAATGACATCCCTACCACATAAATCTATACTTAAGTGCCATTAAGTACTTTTGGGACAATTGAATTTCTTCTGCTCATTTTATTTAACTTTCAAATTTTGTAAAATTATAAATGTGCATCAACAATTTTCTAGTTGATCACCAATTTAACTTATGGTTTTTGAAAAAAGCTAGCATAAACTGGCATTTTTGTTTGTAAAATACTTATATTTGGTCATGAATCCATGACATGACTCACCATTTGATGTGATTTAAAACAAACTTGCTATGGAAAATAAAGTTTATTACGATCAGTTTAAAAGTAAACTACTTTACAGTCAAGCAAACAACACATTTCGACTAGGTAGAAAATTAGATCATGCAAGTTTTAGAAACATAATATTAAGTTTGATTTTTTAGATATAAAATAGTTGAAAGAATATTTTAAAAATATAGAAAGTATAATGAATAAAGCATTTTTATATTCATTCTATAAATATGTCGTCTTACTTAACTTATATAGTTAAGTGATTTTTTTCATTTATATTTAAATAATTTATTATTTATAAGATTTTTTAGAAGGTTCATTTTACATCTAAATTTTTCTAATGAATAATTTTATAAGAAACATTCAAGATGGTTATAGGTTTTCAATTGATGATTATCTCAAAGTTTCCAACCTTATGAATAAACTTGATATTTCTTTTATTAATGAGATTTATAAGAGAGCCCTTGATCATATCCTCTGGATAAAGTTTGTGCAAATTTGGTCATACACAATGCCACAGGGCTTGGTAAAACTCACAAGGAAAGGCATCAATGTCGACGACTTTGTCATGACCCATACTAATCATTGCATTATGAAGTTTTTTAATGGAACTAGGTCAATCACAATCCATTATTTGGATTGGAATGAGTTCACAAGGAGCAACATCAAGACATTTTCTTAAAGTAGAATCCCTACCTTCAAAAATGGCCTAAGCTTGAAAAACTCATAGTGTTGAACGAAAGCTTGCAAAATGTCTAGAAGAGCAATGTGATGGTCACCAGCTTCCTTTATAGCCTTAATTTGTACATTAGATTTTTAAACTCTTAGCTTATTTTAAAAACTCCTTAGAAACTCTATCCCCAATCTTATCTAGTGGATTCGAGCCCATGATTGAGCACCACAAGCTTGATGAATATCAGTTAGCTTAATATTTTGCCTCAACTCAACATTTTTTTTTATAGTCTCCTTCAAATAGGATTTTTCAAGTTCTTGAGAAACTTTATTAAAATCCATTATGTGTGCACTATTGGCCCTTTCCTCGAACACGTATAATTTTTTGGTAAAAACCTTGAAGAAAGTGGTGGTGTGAATAATGGTTGCTTTCCACCAATCCATCCAACTAGAAACACCATTAGGGAGTGGAAGTCAATTCCAAATCCTTATAATTAAAGGATTTAATCATGTTGTAGATGAAAGGTGTCAAGATAGAATTTATTGGTGAATATTTTGACCAGCAGAGTAGACCATTTAATGTGAAATTTGATGAGCTAGTGGTCATACAATTAAACATATTAAAAAAATTAACTACCCTATCGAAACTCTAGGAAAAAGAAAAAGAAAAAGATATAATGTGAGAGATGGTATCTATCCAATATTTTAAGAACCCTATCATTTCCTTGGAAAGTTTTGGACTAAATGAACCAAGGGGTGAGGGAAAGGTTCTGCGATTATGATAAGGGTCAAACAACCCTAATGTGTTTCACATATAGAAAGAGGCCTCTCATTCACTAGCATGCCACCTCAGGTAGAGCCCCTTCTTTATCCTCTATAGACTTCACCATGTTGAAAGTTCCATAGATTATCCAATTGGCATCTAAGATTTACTCCATTACCCACCACTAGAGAACTGCTCATTCATTGGTGTCATTGAAGGTGTAGAGATTAACTAACCCAAGGGGCTGCCCATCAAAATCAAAGACCATCCAAATTTCAGAGTTAGATGTGTCCACTCCCCAATCCATTATAACTAGGAAAAAAGTGGCACCATCATAGTGATGATGCCACCATGTCCTATGCCATGGTCGGATATGTGAAAAATAACATCAAGCCAAATGGTTTTCATTTCCATCTAGAGAGCAAAACTAGTAATATTCACTTCCTACATAAATAAAGAATGTGTAGGTCTAAAAATTTCTCATGACTAGCTTGAACCATGTATTTTCAGGTTGGGTCATTTAAATTGTGGACATTTCATGAAAAAACATTCATTGGAAACTATGAAAGTTCATAGTTTTGGAATCTTTGCCTTCAATCACCATAATGCAATTGTTAATAAAAATAGGTTGATGATTGTTGACCAAATTTGGTCTACATACCAAAAATGTGCCTAGTCCAAGAGTTCAATGGAAAGAGAAGGATCCTTGTTGAAGAGTGACCCAATGTCATAAGGAGTAGGTCTAGAGTTTCATAGACCCTATCGAATGTCAAGAGTGCTTGGAGCAAGTGTGGAAATGCAATGGATCCATCTAGTTATTCATTGTGTACATCTAGGCATCTTGGGTCTAGTGGCAGAATTTCTAAGTAGACACTTTGTTGACATCACCATTGCCACGTGTGGATGAGTCAAGGAAAATTAATCATATAAGTTTGTTCACATTTTTTCCAAGTTGCTATGTGCTAAGTTTCAGGTCCTCTGCCAAAGCACATCAAAAGTTATGGAGATACAAAGTTGGCCTCTCATCCAAATTCTATTGTTTTTCCATATTTAGCCATTTTCAAATAAGTTCAAATAGAGCCAAGTGATAACCTTGACAAGGCCATATCTCATACTTGTGACAATTTCAAGGGAAAGTGGTCACATGGGTTTATTCATCTCGGTCCCTAGTTTCTACACGTTAAGTTTTAGATCATCCATCGAAGTGCAGTAGAAGTTGTGCATGATCAAAGTTGGTTCCTCAAATGGAATTTTCTAAGTTTCCATACTTCACCATTTTTGATCCAGGACATCAAGCAAGATCAAATGGACCAGCCAACTTGAGCATTCAATATCTTCACTTAGGAATCTCCTAGGACCAATGGATCAAATGGGTTTGTTCTTTTTGATCTCAAGAACATATCCTGCAAGTTTGGTGCCTCTATGATTCTTACGCTTCAAGATCCAAGCCATCAAAGTTGGTCAAAAGCATAAGATGTTCATGCATATGTCAAGTTTTAGATAGAGAAAAGGAAATCCATTTGGGATTAAAATTAATGGTCACACAAATGTCAATGATGGTCACGTGAACGTAATCTGATGGGAGCAAGGACATCAATTTAAAGATCATGAACTAGTCATTAGCTTTCAAACAGTGGATACCAATTGATCTAACGGTTTACATTCAATCATACACTCAGATCTAATAAACAAGAGAGGTCAAAGATGTCAGAGGAGCTAAATAATAAATGCGTGCATGATAAGTGGCATAAACGCATTAAGTTGGTAGAAGATCGACAGCTCATAGGCATTTGTGTACAAATAAATCAACATAATGAGGTAATATCAATAAGTTAGTATATCTATGAAACCAATGAGCATAAAGATATTTGAGCATGATGTAGACAGTCTGAGTTAGCAATTGATAGCAAATAAGCAAAAGTGAGCTTGAGACATTTTGATGAAAGTCAAAGAGGCTATTTTGGACCCAGGGAAAGCAAAATCAGGGAGCCAAGATCAAAGGCTAACCAGGGTTGAACCAAGGCCACATTTTAGAGAACAAGCATTACTAGCAAAGCTCTATATAGGTATAATAGATCTTTTAGACCAGATAAAGAATTAGAAGATGGACTGGTTTTTGTGAAGCAAAGTCAAATAGTTGCAAGTTTTCATAAATATTTTGACTATGTGAAAACCAATGGTCTAAGATTGGTTTTAACGTATAGTATACCTGTGTTCAATAATGTTTCCCATAAAGACATGTCTCGCATATCATCATGGTCACATTTTTAAGTATAGTTAGCCACCTAATGTAGATGCGCCACATTTCAAATAGTTCCAAGACATGATCCTCACCAACAGATCAAGTAGATAATGGCATGGTTCCAAGAAAAGGCCTGATGGCTAGATAAGGGTAATGGACATTTAATTATTTTACAAAAATTGTTCTTTGTTGATAATATTCTAATTCAGCATCCTTAAGAGTGCTAATCCATTGAAAGTGGTTGGGCCTTTTCCAATGCAAAACTCTCTCTCTCTCTCTCTCTCTCTCTCTCTCTCTCTCTCTCTCTCTCTCTCTCTCTCTCTCTCTCTCTCTCTCTCTCTCTCTCTCTCTCTCTCTCTCTCTCTCCCCTATAAGTACAAGCTTTTAAGCCTTAAAATTTATCCCTCTATCCCTCTTTTTGGCATGACTAGACTCTACCAAAATTTGTACTGTGACACCTCTTTGATGCAATAAAGATCGAATTCCATCCTTTTCTAAGTAGATTGAAGTGTGTTCTATGAATTCATGCACTATTGTTAAGTAATTTATGTTCCTTGCTTATGTCTGAGTGTTTCTCACCTTCAGTAAGTGCTTAATAGTTCTCACAGGTCATGATAAGTGCAATCTACAATTTATTATCTAGTTTGAAAGTGGATATTTGCCCTCTCTTACTAATTTGGTAATTGATTAATGCCTTGTTCTAAAATATTTATGTTAGATTGATATCCTTTGGTCCTAAAAGTGTCTCATAGCATGTTTTATGTGAATTAGAGTGATCAAATCATTGGTACATCATTGATATTACATGCTTTATAAGTTATTGTCAAAATCTCTCTCCCTTTTCCAAGAAAGTTCTAGTTTAGGTTTAGTGTAGGTGATAGATCCATAAGGAAGTCGGCCTTCTCTAGAGGTCTGATCCATTATTAGGATACCCATAGCCTAGGATCAGTCCCATGTTGGACTAGATTTGAGTAGGAAGATCTGAACAATCCCCTTCTCAGTAGGGTGCAAATCTAGAACCCCAATAATTTTGGCACGCCTGGTGGGACCTAGTTTCTTTGGT
This sequence comes from Torreya grandis, assembly GCA_037957365.1. Classification (NCBI taxonomy): domain Eukaryota; kingdom Viridiplantae; phylum Streptophyta; class Pinopsida; order Cupressales; family Taxaceae; genus Torreya; species Torreya grandis. The sequence goes on along the minus strand of JARHVA010007226.1, from coordinate 421,314 downwards.
ATAATTGAAGTTTGAATATTGAGAAGCAAAAATTGTAGAAGCAGGAGAGATCTACCATCATCAAAAATTGAATATCCTTCAAGTTGTAGAATTCATAGCATCTTTTAGATAGTGCTTTCATGCCAAAGGTTACAATAAGATCATCAAATAAAGGTACTCCTTTTGAACATATTGAATTGTCTTATAATTATTATAAAATATCAAGATTCAATAGTACAAGACTTTATCTTCCAAAGCAACATTCGTCTACAGGTCATTCTATTATTTTAGTCCAATCTATTGTTCCCATAAGCCAAATCCCTTTCACCCAAATGGTTATCAAAAATCAAGTGTTTGTCCCATTTAATAGGGGTAGCCCCTTGAATTTTCCCTAATATGATGACATTATTGTGTCTGCCTTAAAAAGTACCCCTTTCTTCTCAAGAGAATAGGATAAAACTATTGCTATTGAGCATATCCAAGATGTTACCAATCTATGTTTTATTCATAATGTTACTCAATATAATGTGGTTGTTAGATTGATTTTTGATTCCTTCAAGGGAAAATCATTGCAATGGTATAGGAATCTTCCTTTGACCTACATTTCTACTTGGGATGAGTTAGGTGCAACCTTAGTTAAGCAATTTGAAGAAAATTTTGATCATTTATCTTTAGTTGAACAACTGACTACCATAAAAAGGTACCCCCATGAATTCATGTCTGATTTTAACCTTAGATTTAAAAATAAATGGACTAAGATCCATGTATTGGTTAGACCATCCCCAGATTATGCATTTTTTTAATATCTTAAGGCCCTTAATTCTAATATAAGTGTCATGATACAGTCAATGGGTGGTAATACTTTGCTAAATGCTTATGAAATTGTAATTAGAGAAGAAAATAACTTAATACAAGTTGGTAAACTTGCTCCAAGGCCTATAATGCCCATATTCCCAAAATTTCAACATGTTCTTCCTCAAGTTCCTTAGATTCCATCTATAACCCCTATTCCATCTCCAAAAGTCCAAGTTGTAGCCCCTCCTAATCAATCTAGTGAGATTGGTGATCTGAAAAGCATGTTACAAGATTTTGGAAATGAGATTGTTTCACTCAAGAGACAACAATACCAAAGTATACCTTATCAATAACAAAACCAAAATACTTATCAATCTTTCAATAACCAAAGACCTCCTTATCAAGGTTTCAAGGACAATAGGAAACCTTATCAAAATCAAGGATCCTTAACCCAAACTAAGCCAATATGCAACACTTGATCCCAATGTACTTTTCAGTTCAAAATTTATTGTTACCCAAAATAACTTGATGCAAGATCCAAGTTGGTAGCCTTCCAATCCAAATGACAATCAAAATCAAGCCTTGATATCATAAGAGATTACTATGCCATAAATGACACAAGAAGAGTTATCTCTTCAAGGTGGTCAGTATCAAGACATGAATATATAATTTCAAGGAGAAGCTCAACAAGTTTCAAGATAGCTTGATGCTATCAATGTTAATTAGAATTTGGATGATCACATTGCATTCAACCAAGTTGGTGACACTAGCAACACAAATGGTCAAGTGGCATATCTGACTAGAGCTAAAAGAAGAGTAGTTGAGGAAGCTCAATATGTGAGAAATATTTTTAGTGCTTCTAATTTTATGTCAAATAATGTAAAAGATCAAGTTGTTGTTCCTATAGTACAGAAGAGTTAGAATACATAGACAGTGAATGTTCCCCAAATGCCCCTAACTAGAGAACAACTAGTAGCTTAGAAGTTGTAGCCAAAGGTTAGTAGAACATATTTTATCATTATTGATTATATGAATAAATCAAATGTTAGCATTATAATGTGGGATTCCCTTGATATTCTAGGGAAAAAGGACGTGCTTATTCAACAACTTTTAGATCTTAAGGTATTTAAAGAACTAACTAAGAAACAAGGAAATGTCTTAGCCAATTTAGACCAAAAAATCAAGCAACCTAATCAGTAAGTACATAACATGACAAAGGTGGATAAATCCAATGTAAAATTAGACAAAACCCCTCCCTCTTATCTCTCTTTGATAGTATGTGATTGTTTATTCCATAATTATATGGTAGATAATGGAGCTAGTAGCACCATCATGCCCAAATAAATTACAGACAAGCTTGGTCTTGTCTATGAGCCAAATACCAAAGGAGTATTGCAATTATATGGATCACCAAAAAATATAGTAGACATAATCAAAGGCCTAAAACTAACATTACATTCTTTCCCCAATGTTTTTATTTAGCAAGATGTAGTTGTAGTATACTTGCCTTCTTATTTTGCCATGTGCCTATCAAGAGACTTTACTTCAAATATTGGAGGATATTTGTCATCTGATTAGACCTATTTAATGTTCAAAACCAATTATGCTAATAAGATAATAATACATTATGAACCTATTTCAAAATTTCATTTGGAGCCATATATGCCAAGCATGGTGAACACTAAGTATGTTATCTCAGACAAGGTACTAGATAATAGTGAGGTGGAATCTGAATCACCTCTAGATGGAGTCTTATATATTTTCCTTAATGAATGGGCCAATAGTTTGCATGGACATGATCCCTAAAAGTTAATTGAATAATAAGGACTTGGTGTCTATTATTTTCATGAAAATGATGCACCAATTCCAACATTGATGAAAGATGATCAGCCTAGTGATGGACTGTAGCAGCTATATTTTGATGGATCCAAAAAAAAACATGGTACTAGATTTGGAATGATGTTAATTTATTCAAATAATCAAATGTATTTCTCTTATCTCAAGTTTCAATTTGGTTTTTCCAATAATGTTACTAAATATGAAGCACTAGTGCATCGTTTACAATGGGCAATAAGGATAAAGGTCAATTTCTCACAAGTCTTTGGAGATAGTGAACTAGTAATTCACTAGGTAAGAGGACTTAATATATGCAATAACCCACTGTTAGGTATGTAGTCATATAAAATGTTTAAATTGGTAACTTGAGTGTGGATTATGACACCCAACCCATAGGTACCTCTTGCTCTCATGACCCTCCTAGGCACCTTTTCACTGATTCTCAATCATCCATAGCTTTCCAGATAGTGATTCCCCTTCTTCCAAATAGATTGTCCCATGAAAAATCTATCCCTTAGGTCTCTTACCCTCAATACAATAGCACCCGACTTAGACTATAGCATAGGACCCTAGGGTGTCCATTTTTAGTGCTCCTATCCAAGTGCATTTTTATCTCTAACAATCACTTCCTTCCAGTTCTTATCCTTCTTCTTGTCAGCTTAATGTGAATAAATTAAAACTATGACCAATAGATATCTATTAAATTCCATTCAAATTTCATTTATAAGGGGTTTACAAATATCACAAAGCAAGCAAGAATACAAGCAAGACTACTCAAGAATATTTCTCTATTATTTGCATACATCCATCCACTATAGCCATAAGCTTATTCAAATATTTACACCAGTCTCTAACTACCTCAAGCACACCCAATTTTATAATTTTTCATCTTCATACACACTATTTCATAAAGCACATCAAGTGGGATAACTACATATGGCTTGATTCCTCTTTAGAGTATTGGTATGTAGGCAATGTGCCCACACAAGGGGTGTGGATACACGTTCAATGCATATTACATACACTAACCCCCCCCCCCCCTCTCTTTCTCAAATTTTGTCAAATCATCATGGAGTCTAGGGTTTTAAGACTAAATTATCTCTACAAGGAGTTTTGTAGACATCCAACATCCAAAATTTCACAAGAAGGCTCACACAGAGATAGCAGACAAAACCCATAAAGCTCAGGTCTCCAGGACAATAGTGGTAGAAGAGGACTAGAGCACCAGAACCCAAGGTGTCTTATATTGGTTCTCCTATCCTTTCATGAAATGAAGGCTAGAACCTAATTTGTGACACTATCTTAGTCCTATACAATGAATTTTAAACCCTGTCTCAACCATCTGTCTGTTTCTAGCTAAGTCTTATTTTCGCCATATCTATTACTATTTTTAGAAAGGTTTAAATTGTAATTAAATTATAAAAATTAGTATCTTAATTATTACAATATTACTTACTGATTTAGTCAACTCAAACCTTTAACTAAATTAGGAATAAAACTCTAATATTCTCAAAATAATTAAATCATTTGGTGAACCTGACTTACTTTGTTTGCACATAAAAACCCTAGAAACCTGGGTAAATTCTTTGCTATTTTTACAATATTTTTCTAATTTTTTACTTGCATATCTAAATCATAAATTCACTTTTAAAATTTCATAGTAATTTTAAAAAATATATTTTCTTCCAAACCCTAGTTACATATACTAGGTCCCTTTAAATCAATTTTTTTCAATAATTTTTTGATTTTTTACTTGCATATCTAAATCAAAGCTTCACTTTAATTTTTAAAATTACATTGTAATTTTTTTTTAAATATTTTCTTCCAAACCCTAGTTACAGATACTAGGCCCCTTTAAATGAAGAATTTTTTATTAATTTTTTTATTTTTTACCTACATATTTAAATAAAAAATTAGCATTAAATTTTAAAATTTCTCAATATTTTAAAAGAATATCATTTTTCAAAACCCTAGTTGCATATACTAGGTATCTTTATTTGCTTGAGGTATCACCTTACATCTAAAATTGATTCCACATAAAAACAAAAAATGGATCTCACTTATTTACACATATTTCTTGTAAACAATAAGGACACCATACTCGGTCCTATCATGTACATGAATGATGAATTCTACCATATGATAATGTAGAGCTTCATTCTTTCCCTTCAATGCTTGATTTTCATAATAAGGGATGATATTACAAAATTTATTTCTAAAAATCTATAAGATTTCAATATTTCTTTTGCATTCTCTCTCTCTCTCTCTCTCTCTCTCTCTCTCTCTCTCTCTCTCTCTCTCTCTCTCTCTCTCTCTCTCTCATGCAGAATAATTTCCAACTCTATTTTGCTAAACATGTTATAAATGTTACGTTACAAGTCAAAAAAATTATGCATTAGTGAAAAATTCCATGCTCTCTCTATCCCTTGTTTACTATCTCTCATGTGGAATATTCTTTATAATCATATTGTTATACAACTTATAACTCTAATTACTTATTTAACATGTTATCTATCTATTATGTGTATTTCAATCAAGAATAAAATTCTTACATACTTAGAGGATCTATTGCATATGCTAACAACTACCTGTCAAGTTTCATTGTCATATCTTATTTACAGGAAAGAATTTTCTTCTCCTCCTCTCCCCCAAGAGGGTGATAGATAATTTCTCTCTAACTAGATCCATGTTATCACCACTCCAAAAGGTGAGGCAACCCATACTATTATTCCTAATGCATACATTCATCCTATAACTTCTTCAAAACCTCTTCAACATATGTGCTTACATGTTCAATAAGAAGCAACTAGGGTTTGCACTTGTGAGACTCTAAGGGATCAAATCATCAGTATGAGAAAGTTAATTTCAAATTTAAAAACATAGAATCAGATATTACATGATAATATCACAACATTGGAAAATTGGATTATAATACAAAATCCTCAAAGGCATCCTAGTGCCAATCATGGATATGCACCTTCACCTAGTCAATTGGTTACAAGCAATGTTATATTTTAAAACAAGAAATCACAACAAGTAACTCTAAAACTAGTGATTCAAAAAGCATTCAAAGATTAAATAAGAGTTTAAGTGAGGTACTAAGGGAAATTATTAAATCTAAGTTGATCAAACTACATCCTCTACATCCATTGAGAAGATCTAGATATTATCGTGCATATCATAGAATGCATGGGCATCACACAGATTCATGTTTGGCATTGAATAAACATATACAATAGATAATTGCTAATGAGTACCCTATATAAGGTAAATCAGTCAAGCAATCCATAGTGACATAAGAACACATTCACAAAGGGTCAAATTCCAAAATATTACAAAAATGGTTACCAAAGCATAACCTAGAATAATAAAAGAATCAAAAAGTAAAATAAGAGAAACAAACAATACCAAAAGCATAGGTAAAGCATGAAAAATATGCAAACCTACCTCTCTAAAAAATCAACTTTCAAAGCAATATGGGTTTGGTCAAAAATATCTACAATAGTTTGATTATCAAGGTTAGGGGTTGGGCAAGCAGGGTCAAGGCATCACTACTCCTATTCTATCAGTTGATAATGTTTATCACTGAGGTTTGGGATTTATTGAACATCATAAGGAAAATCATTCATAGACACAATTTATCAAAGGAAAAAATCTAGATACAACAAAAGTCAACACTAATATTCCATTGGTTCAAAATCAAGATGATAATAATGAGTGGAACAATAGAGGTTATTATGATTTCCAAGATACCAACAATAAATACAATATTCAGAGTCATATTCATCCTCGTGCTTCATAATCACGTATGATTCTTTTATTTGATACATGACATCATGATAGGGAGTCTTCCATGAGACTCATCGATTAGTACCATTTCTTCTCAGTATTACTTGTACATAGTTTCTCAATATTTCTTGTACATAGTCTCCTAATGATTGATTATACATAACTTATTTCAAAAATAAAAAAACATTCACAAATATCAAAAATACAAAAACATTTAAATATGTCAAAAATCCAAATACATTCAAATATATCAAAAACATTTCAATTGTATGTATTATCCATGCTTTACATTTCTACTACCATGCTAGACTTGCATTTGTTTTTCTATGGTATTGTTTGTCAATTTATCTACATTACCATGCTTCACTTGATCTTTTTTTGAGTGTGTGCAGTGACTTCCAGATCCTTGATCACTTTACTCTACCCATTGAGGGGGCATCTTACTTCTACATTCGAGACACATATAAATATATCTACCCACTAGGGGAATCTTCTACATGACTACACCATCCAGGTTATGTCATTCCTACACCACATACTCTAGTTATCATTTTGATGTACATTACTTCCTAGCTTACACATATTACTCTATCGACACTCACTAGAATATAACACTTGTGTATTTCTTAGCATATACCTAGTCTTGTACTACATGTCTTGCATACTTTCACTTCTTGATTTGATTAGTTAGATGTGATTGTATTTATAATATTTACATGCTTTCCTTTATTTCTTTTCATAACTAGATATGATTGCATTTCTTAGTTCTTGCTTTGTTTCTTTTATGTACCTTAAAACATTTGCCATTCTTATGTGTGTCTTAAGACATTTACCAATGTCCTTTGCTTATAATCTTTTATGTGCATGTGGCCCTTGTGCTAGCCTTGTTTCAATTGTATGTGTATGTGGCATTTTAACATGCCTTGTATGCTTGCTTTCTATCATGAGTGACATGTTCCCATGTCCCTTGTTTCCTTGGCCCTTTGGCCACTCTGGTATGCTTCTTGCTTCTTACCTTGTGTGCTTGTTGATTATTTGATTCTTAAATATTTGTAATGCCATGATCCACATCATGAATTATCTTTATTTTTTGGATGCCATGATGGACATCATGATTCATCCCTCCATGACAACTAACAACTAACCAACCTTTCATTTCTAGTTCATTGTATTGCACATGTTATTACATTGTTATATCTATCTAGGCATACCCCTATTGATCTAACAATCTACATTACAAACCATGTTATATCTTGATATATCTTATCGATTATCATTGCTATATCATGTATTCTCATAGCATAATGCACTTGCAAGGCTCTTTCTTTTGAGGATAGTCATTGTAAATCTTCATTCTTACCCTCAAAAGAGGGGGAAACAAACAATGGTTTTTTCATAGAGATCATAACTCTTATCAATAAAAAATCAACATTCAAAACACCTAGAACAACAACCAAACTTCAAATCAAGAACATACTAGGTAGACAGTAACGATTATAGAATAGTCATTCGAATCAACTCAGGATAATAGCACCAAGATTGGACTACAGTTTTAGATAAAAAGGTGTCTATTTTTTATGCTCCTATCTAAACACCAAAGAAACTATATTTTCTAAAAATAGGTAGAAAGGTAAGCTCAACTATAGTTTTTCACATACATACCAGTTCAGATTCAGTAATTTTAGTACAATTTTTCTCAAAGAATCTAGATATATTGGGCATCATGTGCAACATGAGGGCTCTCACTTCTAGTTTCAGATTAGGCATTTGGTATAAATTCTAGATTAGAATCCATGTTTCAGACACTAGTGATTGGATGCAATGTGCACAATACATTTAACTTCTATTCTTTTTAAGTTCAGTATATTACCTAGGCGTTCTTAGCAGTTGCATGCCTTATTCCATCTATAGGTGGTTGGCATCATTTTGGAGTGGCTTTCATACAATCCTAACCTCCACATTTTTTAGTGGTTTCCACACAAGCCTATTGCCCAGTTTTAGAGTGGCTTTTATACAAGCTTGATCTCCACCTTTTCCAAATTAGCCAAGATTGGCCTAGTTTTTAGTTCACATTTAGCTATCCATGCCACATTATCAAATTAAAGAGCATTTGTGGGATTCAGGAGCCACCCCATATGACACACATTCATACTAGTATCATTTTATAGCTTCACTACATGGGACAATGATAGATCCAAAGGACTAGCTAGCCTTTGTATTCTTGAGCCACCTACTCAGAGGGATTGGACAGATAGTCCAAACATCGATCAACACATGCATGATCATATATCTTTACTTAGTGGTTGACAATGAAGCCAAAGGGATAGCCTTTGCATTCTTGATCCACTCTTGAGGAATTGAGCACTCATCTCCATTCACAATATTAATTTTGATAAATCATATACCCAACATCATCCAGTATCACAATAGGTTTGGTATTGGTTCACATACTTGGTGAGTTGTATTCATTTCTTTCTCTTCCTCTCTTTCTTACCTAGCTTTATACATTATTATTTTATATATAGTGTATTTAGTAAGAACTGATCTACTCTTTATTTTCTCTTGCAAATTTACACTTCACAATGTACTCTCTCTATGCACACCCAACATCACACAGCTTCATGAGCTTCACCCTTGCAGGTAAGTTTAGGTATGCTTTTTATTTTTATTTTATCCTAGTATTTCATTTTATGGCATCACTAGCATAAAAGGGGAGGTAAATGTAGTCATATAAAATGTGAAAATTAGTAACTTGAGTGTGGCTTATGACACCCAACCCATAGGTCCCTCTTGCTTGCTCTCATGAACCTCTTAGGCAACTTTTCACTAATTTCTAGTCATCTATAACCTTCTAGATAGTGATTTCACTTGCTCTAAACAAATTTTCCCATCACAAGTTCAACCCCCTAGGTCTTGTACCCTCAAGACAATAGCACCCATCTTGTACTATAGCACTAGACCCTAGGGTGCCCATTTTTAGCACTCATGTCCAAGTGCAATTTACCTCCAACAATCACATCCTTCTAGTTCCTATCCTTTTTCTTGTCATCTTAACATGAATACATTTGACCCATAACCAATGGATCTCTATAAAATCCCATTCAAAATTCATTTAGAAGGGGTTGGCAAATATCATAAATCAAGCAAGAATACAAGCAAGACTACTTAGGCATATTTCCCTATTCTCTCAATAAAACCATCAATATAGCCACAAGCTTATTCAAATCCTTACACTAGTCCCTAACCACCTCAATCACACCTAGTTTAGCATTTTACATCTTCATACACACTATTGCACAAATCACATCAAGTGAGAGAACTACATATGGCTTGATCCCTCTTCGAAGTATTGGTATGTAGGAAACATGCCCACACAAGGGATGTGGATTCATGTTCAGTGTATCTTACACACACTAACCCCCCTCTTTCTTAAATTTTGTCAAAGCATCATGGAGTCTAGGGTTTGAAGATTAAATCATCTCTACATGGAGTTTTGTAGACATCCAACATACAAAATTTCACAAGCAGGCTCATACAGAGAATATGACAAAACCTAGAAAGCTCAGGTCTCTAAGATAATAGTGGTAGAAGAGGACTATAGCACAAGAATCCAAGGTGTCTTATTTTGATGCTCCTATCATTTCTCAAAATGAAGGCTAGAGCTTGATTTGTGACACTATCTTAGTCCTATATAATGAATTTTAGACCCTATCTCAGTCATCTTAGTTTATTTCTAGCTAAGTCTTATTTTCTCCATGTCAGGATCCTCCTTAAGAGTACAATTGATTACCTTTGTATAAGCAACTAAACACGAAATTAAACCAGAAGTAATAAGTAACTAGAAACTAGAAATAGCAAAGAATAGGAGATATAAGAAACAATACAATCTATATTCAACTCTTTCAGAAGGAAATACAATGAAGAAATCTTACTCTTCCCACACCTCTTGGGCATAAATTAATTCTCCCTCAAGATTTCTCTCTCTCTCTCAATTACAACCAACTCAATAACTGAGTTGTTCCCTCCAATGACAATCAACCCAATGGTTTTTGTTGCCTACTTATGTCCATAGACCTTCTTGATCTTGCACCCTATAGATCTAATTGGTCTTGCTTACATCGTGTGTTTCAGATCTTCTTGATCTTGCTACCTCGTAGATCTAACTGATCTTGCACACACACACACCCACAAATCTTCTTGATCTTGCTACCCCACAGATCAACTGACCTTGCTTACCTGTAGATCTTCCTGATCTTGCACTCTTGCAGACCTTCTAGATCTTACACTTGAGGATCTAATCCTTCTTAGTCCTAATTACAATATAGCCCCATGGGTCTCTTAAATAGATCCCAAAACAAACAATAATTAGAAACACAGACTCAAGACTAAAATTAGTCTTTACATGCAAACTAACTGTCCGTCTAAAATTAGACCAGTTTTGGAAACACACAGGTGACCGACATCGGTTCTTGTCTGACCGATGCCAGCCGACCATAATCGATGTCAGTTATTGTGTAGCTTAAGATAACCAATGTTGGCAGATTCTAGTTCCTGCCTGACCGATGTCGGTAGATTCTGACCGACATCAGTTACTTTGTAACCCAGCAACCTCCACCATTTGCATAACAGTGAAGCTTTTAGCTCCACAACTTAACAATCTCCCACTTGGAGATAAACAGCTGCACCTGTACCTGTACCTATACTTGTACATCTTCTAATTTGTTTTTGGTTTGTATCTCCATCTTCAAGTTCAATCTTAAAGATCAACCACCAACAATGAACACATATCCTGTGGTGCTTCTCCTGCCATCTAAGTCACCTGCCATATCCAAATCTACATACCCATGTAGAGAAGTGTTTAACCCTGCATAGCATAAATACCTGTTGTTGGTCCCTCTTAGATATCTGAGAATCCACTAAACTACTTTCCAGTGCTCCTTTCCTAGATTGGGCATAAACTTGCTGACAACTCCCACTGCTTGGGCAATATCAGGTCTAGTACATACCATGTACCCAACCTCATTATGTGATTTAGGACACTGTTATTTGCTCAACTTAAACTGTCCAACCATAGGTGTGCTTACCAGTTTTGCATCCTGCATATCAAACCTCTCCACTACCTTATTCACATAATCCTCTTGAGATAAAATCAACCTATGATTTTCCCTATCTCTAGAAATACTCATGCCAAGGATTTTCTTTGCTGCTCTTAAATCCTTTCTGGCAAATGTCTGAGCTACTTTTACCTTAAGCTCAGCAATTCCTTGCATGTGTGACCCTACAACAAGCATATACACTACATACAGTAATAGGATAATGTAGCTATCATTATCCAACCTGGTAAAATAAACACAATGGTCACATTGACATTGACTAAAGCCATGCTTTGTCATAAACATGTCAAACCTCAAATACCATTGTCCTGGAGCTTGCTTAAGACCATATAACCTGGCCTTCTATCTCACCTGTCCATTCTCTCTTTTCTTTAACCTGTAAATCCATTCGTCTTTCAGTGCTTTCTTTCTGGCTGGCAACTCTACCAAATCCCACATTTGGTTCTCTTCCAAAGAATCAATTTCCTCATTCATGCCATACTCCCACTATTTCCTGGATTCTACCTGCATTGCCTCTTCAAAACTTCTTGGTTTTCCACCATCAGTGAGCAACAAGTAGTATAAAGAAGGGGAATAATGAATTTGAGGCTTACTTACCCTTTTATACCTCCTCATGGGCATTTGAGACTCATTGACAGCTTGTTGTCTACCCAAATTTCATTCTAACAGTGACCGATCCCAATCATCTCTCAGTCTACACCCGACCAATGTTGATTCCATGTGACCGACTTGACCGACGTCAGTTTTTACCTGATCAATGTTAGTTTTTACCTACCTGACATCACCTACTTTGGTCTCCACCAGACTGACATCAGTTCTTTCCTGATTGACGTCAGTTCTTACCTGACCGATGTTGATATCTGTGTTTTCCTGTGAGTGATGATTTTTACCCGCGAGCTCATTTTGGATCATAACCTTGTCTAAATCAACATTGCCCTACTTAGAATTATTTAGCCTCTTGAGCTAATCACTGTCTATCATATTTTCCTTGAAAACCAAGGCTTTCCAGTTCTTAAATATGTCAAAAACATTAGATTTCCTCTTTATGCAATAAACCCATTCCTTTCTTGTAGCATCATCAATGAAAGAAACATAATATTGTGATCCTCCAATAGAAGCTTCCTGAGCTGGTCTCCACACATCTACGTGAACAAGCTCTAACCTATGCTCCTTTGTTGACCCAATTTCAAGAAACCTCACTTTCTTCTATTTCCCAAAAATACAATGCTTACAGAAATCTCGATCTATGCTTTTCAAATCTGAAAGCTTACCTTTTGACTTAAGAACATCCATTCCCTTCTCACTCATGTGGCCAAGCCTACTAAGCCACAACTTTGCATCTACATCTAAAGTAGATAAAATAGAAGGAGAATTAGTAATACAAGTAGATAGATAAAGCGTACCTACTTTCTTACCTCTTGCTAATACAAGTGCACCCTTGGAAACTTTCCAAGATTCCGCTGTGAGAGTTACTGTGCAACCCTCATCACCCAACTTTCTTACAAAAATTAGAGTCCTCTTCAGGATGGGAACATGCATGACATCCTTCAATACCCATATGTTGCCGGTCTGTAATTTTAGCTGCACTTTCCCTTTGCCAACAATTTGACAAGGCTCACCATCTCCTAAATAAACTTTTCCAAAGTCTCCATGGACATAATCATGAAAAAATTCTCTATTTGGGGTTGCATGGAAAGAGGCACCAGAATCTAAGACCCAAGATTCTAATTTATCCAATGAACATATAAGAGCATCCCGTGCAACAATACCTGCATCATTTGCTTCTTTATTTCCTTCATGTTGATCTTCTACCAACCAACAATCTTTCTTTACATGCCCTTTCTTTCCACAATTCCAGTAGGTTATACCTCCATTTTTGGATTTGGATCTACTGCCTATCTTTGACCTTGATTTCCCTTGCTCGATCTTCTCTCTTTGCTTTCCCCTGCTTTCAACACTTAAAGCATTACTTGATGTTTCCCCTGTGCTTTTCTTGAGAATTTCTTCATTCAAGATTACACTAACAACATCATTAACTTTCAAGATATTTGAAGTAGATGCAGTATTACTAACTACCATTACCAAACTGTTCCAACTTCTAGGTAAAGAGCATAAGATTAAGAGAGCCTTAATTTCATCATCAAAAACTATTTTGACTAAATTTAACTAATTTACTAATCCATGGAAATCACTAATATGACTATATACCGATCCACCTTCCTACATTTGCAAATTAAATAATTGCTTCATAAGAAATACCTTATTTGAAGTTGAGGGTTTTTCATATAAATTTGCCAAAGATTCCATTAACTCTACCATTGTCTTTGCATGTGATAAGTTGGAGATCACAGACGATGCCAGCCTCAGCCTTATAGCACCAAGAGCCTTTCTATCAAGAACATTCCATTCTTCATCTTGCATATCTATGGGCTTACTTGAAACCCCACCCAATGGTAAGTACAGATCTTTCTGATACAAATAATCTTCTATCTGCATCCTCCATAATTGATAATTCTTGCCATTGAATTTCTCCATTCTTAGTTTACTTTCTTTTGCCATTGCTTTACTCCCACTCAATCAGAAACCCCTAAGAGTGAACCTGTAATCAACAAACACTAACCTGCTCTGATGAACCTTGTTAGTGAACCTAGCTCTAATACCAACTGTTAGGATCCTCCTTAAGAGTACAATTGATTACCTTTGTATAAGAAACTAAACACAGAATTAAACTAGAAGTAATAAGTAACTAGAAACCAAAAACAACAAAGAATAAGAGATATGAGAAACAATACAATATGTATTCAACTCTTCCAGAAGGAAATACAATGAAGAAATATCACTCTTCCCACACCTCTTGGGCATACAGTAAATCTCCCTCAAGATTTCTCTCTCTCTCTCAATTACAACCAACTCAATAACCGAGTTGTTCCCTCCAGTGACAATCAACCCAATGGTTGTTGTTTCCTACTTCCATCCACAGACCTTCTTGATCTTGCACCCTGTAGATCTAATTGGTCTTGCTTACACCGTGTGTTTTAGATCTTCTTGATCTTGCTACCCCACAGATCTAACTGAGCTTGCACACACACACATCCACAGATCTTCTTGATCTTGCTACCCTGCAAATCAACTGACCTTGCTTACCTATATATCTTCTTAATCTTGCACTCTTGCAGACCTTCTAGATCTTACACTTGAGGATCTAATCCTTCTTAGTCTTAATTACAATACAGCCCCATGGGTCTCTTAAATGGATCCCAAAAAAAACAATAATTAGAAATGCAGACTCAAGACTAAAATTAGTCTTTACATGCAAACTAACTATCCGTCTAAAATTAGACTAGTTCTAAAAACACACAGGTGACTGACATCAGTTCCTATCTGACCAATGCTAGCCAACCATAACCAATGTCGGTTACTATGTAGCTAAAGATAACCGATGTTGGTAGATTCCAGTTCTTGCCTGACTGATGTCAGCAGATTCTGACCGATGTCGATTACTTTGTAACCCAGCAACCTCCACCATTTGCATAACAGTGAAGCTTTTAACTCCACAACTTAACACTTCATATCTATTACTATTTTTAGAAAGGTGTAAATTATAATTAAATTATAGAAATAAGTAGATTAATTATTTTAATATTATTTATTGATTTAGTCAACTCAGACCTTTAACTAAATTAGGAATAAAACTCCAATATTCCCAAAATAGTTAAATTAAGGTCCTATAAGCATAGAGTATGGGACTTAGTTGAAGACTTTTAAGCCTTCAATATTCAGGCCATATCAAGAAATCAAAACAAGCATGTAGATAGGTTGGCTTCTATTGAGTCACAATTTAGTATCCCATATGACATAAAAAGGGAAAAATTCAACCACATATCAAGGTAGTTGTGAGACCTTCTATCCTAGAAAATCATGACAATTAGCAAGTATTTAAATATGATAGTTAGATTGTTAGATGCTTATAAGAGGAAGCTAAATTCTCCCCAAGGAACCAAAACAAACATTTACAATGATATGATGACCAGATTGTGCAATTGAAGACAAACAAGTTACATAAAGGGTTTGTCACCCTAAAAAAATATTTAGTAGAGATGATGAATTGAGAAATAAAGAAAGTTTTTTTTGTCAACCAAGGAAGAAAACTATGCAAATGTAGAGATTTCAACTATAAAGAGTTTAAATCTAGGTAAAGTTTGCATATTTTTAGAGAAAGAAGCTTTTATCAAGTTATGTTCAAGTTTTGCAGATGTCTTTCCATGGTAGTACAATGATCTTAAAGGATTTGATCCAAGTCTATCTCAATATACCATTGAGTTAGAAGATGAGACTAGGCTATTCAGACAAAGGCAAAGGCCAATTAACCCAAAGCTTGAACCTTTGATGAGAGCTAAACTACATAAACTCATTAAATCAGCTATAATATTTCCAATCAAGCACTCAACTTGGGTGGCAAACCTTGTTCTAGTATGAAAGAAGAATGGTAAAATAAGGCTATGTGTTGACTTTAGTGACTTGAATAAAGCCTCTCTCAAAGACCACTATCCATTACCATCAATGGAATAGTTTTACAACTAGTTGTAGGTTCAAAAAGGTTCTCTTTATTGGATGGTTATATTGGATATACCCATAGATTTTGGTCAAAGAAGAAGACTAGTTCAAAATAGCCTTCACCATAAAGTAGGGGATGTTTACATACAAAAAGATGCCTTTTGGTTTATCTAATGTTGGAGCCACTTTTTAGAAGGTTATGGACATGATATTTTAGGGTCTCCTCAACAATTGTATTCTTTTTTACTTAGATGACATAATGATATTCTCTAATAGTATAGATGAGCACATGATTTATTTGAGACAAGTCTTTGAAAGGTGTAAGGAATTTGAAGTATCTTTGAACCCAAAAAAGTGTGTTTTCTCTATTCATGAAGGTAGGCTTCTTGGACATGTCATCTCAAAAAATGGTACAAGCATAGATCCTAATAGGATAGAATTAATTCTTACACTTTTATTGCCTAAGCACAAGAAAGCCTTGTAAAGCTTTTATAGTCAAGATCAACTTCATAAGGAGATACATATTAAATTTTGCTACTTTAGATAGGCCACTCACAGCTATGCTAAAGAAGGGTCAAAATTTTAGTTGGTCCAAATAAGGAGTAAGAAGCTTTGAAGAGATCAAGAAAGCTATAGCCAATGCTCCTACACTCCTAGACCCTAACTTTCCAAAATATTTTTTCATTATACAGCTATGCTAACATTGACACAATTTTAGGTATTCGTATGTAGTAGAATAAAGAGACTTTAGATCAGCCAATAGCCTTCTTCATTCAAGGCTTAGAGGAATATGAATCCAAGTATTCTTTTATTGAGAAACATGTTCTTTCAGTCATAAGGTCTCTTAAAAATGTTTAGGTACTTGTTGTCCAACAATAAGATACATTTGATGGTGACACATCCAAGTGTCAAATATTTTATTCTTAACAAAGATATAAATGACAAGAGATCTATTTGGATAACCAAGGTCATGGAATATGACATCGAGATCAAGGACACAAAGCTGGTTAGAGGCAAAGGACTTTGTGAACATATAGCCCAAGACTTGTAAGAGTCTAATGAATTAGTTATGGTGTTAAATGATCAAGAAGTTGCAAGTGACCAGACCTCATCTTCCAACTGGTTCCAAGATATGGTAAGGTATCTACAGGATTCTTTTTATCCTCCTCATCTCACTCCTTCAAAGAGGATATATTTTAGATTTAAATCAATTCCTTTTCTCCTTGTTGATAATGTATTGTTCAAAAAGGATATCAATGGCATACTTCTAAGATGCATAGAACAAAGTCAAATATAGAAGTTAATTGAGAAGTTCCATGATGGTCATGGTGGAGGGAATTATTTAGTGAGTATCACAACCCAAAATATTATGAGAGGTGGGTATTATTGGCTAAGTTTATTTGGTGATTGCCATGCATAGATCAGGAAATGTAGACAGTGTGCCATGTTTGATGAAAGTGAAGCTTGCAGCATTACCTCTCCAACCAATTTCAGTGAATCAACCCTTTTTCCAATAGAGATTGGAATTTATTGGTGTTATCAACCCCCCTTCAAGCTTAGGACACAAGTGGATCCTGACTACCATAGATTATTTTACTAGATGGACAGAGGTAGTATTATTAAAATAAGCTAATGAAATAAATGTTTTGTACTTTTATGAAGGTTTGCTTACCATATTTGGGGTCCCTTCAACTCTAATTTTTGATAATGTTATGGATTTTTTAGGATATAAGATCAATTAGTGGGTAGTTCAACATAGTGTTTTCCTCAGTACCTCATCAAACTATTATCCACAAGGCATTAATGGCCTTGTTATGTCTACTAAAAATAATTTGTTAAAGATCATCATGAGGACTATAGAGAGATAATTAGATTTCATGGCATCTCAAATTGAAGTCATCTCTGTGGGCTGATAGGATCACTTATAAAAGGTCAATTACCAATTCTTCATACAAGCTAGTATACTAAAGAAACAAGAAGGCCTATTTCTCTTGAATTAACTACTCTAGAATTAATAAATCATCTTGAGACTATTTGGAGAATGAGCCAATGGAAATAATATATGCTGATCTCATAGATCTAGAAGATAAAGGCATCAGTCAATGTTGGCCATGGAAGCCCATCAAGCAATACCAAAGAGATTTTTTGACAAAGGAGCTAGTTCAAGAGCTTTCCAAGAAGGAGATTTGGTCCTCAAGTGGGATCAAGACATAGTCAAGCCAGGAAAGCACACAAAATTTAATTTCTCTAGAGTGGTCCATATATAGTCTCTAGTTACAAGTCCCACAATGATTTTTAGCTCACAAGGATGAATGGTGAAGAGCTTCATATCCCAATCAATGGGATACATCTCAAGCACTGCTATTAAAGAAACTAAGTCCCATGTACATAGTTAGTTGTTCTTATTTTTCTCTAAGTGTTTTTATAACACATTATTTTGTTTCCTTTCTATTTTGTCTCAAATAAGTTTTTTTTATTGCACAGTTGTTTAGTAGTTTAGATGCCTTTACTTTTTAGTTTAGTTTTCCTATTTTAGTTTATTTATTTCCCTGTTTATTAGGAATTATTTGTCTTTGCAAGTCAAGAGGCTACTTTGCAATCAATGTAAATGGTCCATGTATCTATAATAATCCAAGAGTCATATATATGATCTGAGTTCTCAAGCATAGCAGACATGTTACCTAGCCAAGTCATCAAAGATGTTGACCAAATTTTATCTACATACCAAAATGTGCTTAGTCCAAGAGTTTAGTGGAGAGATCAGGATCCTAATTGAAGAGTGACCCAATGTCATAAGTAGTAGGTCTAGAGTTATATAGGCCCTACATAATGTCAAGAGTGCTTGGAATAAGTGTGTAAATACAAGGGATCTATTTGGTTCTTTATTGTGTTCATCTAGGCATCTTGGGTCTAGTGGCTGAATTTCTAAGTAGACACTTTGATGACATCACCATTTCCACATGTGGATAAGTCAGATAAAATTGGTCATATGGGTTTATTCACATTTATTCCAAGTTTCTATGTTCTAAGTTTTAGATCTTTCACCAAAACACATCTAAATTTATGGAGATCCAAAGTTGGCCTCCCATCCAAATTATGCTAAGTTTTTCCATGCTTAGCCATTTTCCAAAAAGTTCTAAAAAAATCCAAGTGAGCATCTTGAGAATAGCCATACCTTGCACATGTGGTAGTTTCATAGTATAAATTGGTCACATGGGTTTGTTCATCTTGGTCCCTAGTTACTATGCACTAAGTCTTAGATCCTCTGCACTAAAGTGTGGTATGAAGTTATGCATGATCAAATTTGGTTCTCTCAAGTAAAATTCTACTAAGTTTCCATACTAAGCCATTTTTGAGCCAAGACGTCAAGCATAGGATCAAAAGGACCAGCCAACTTATGCATTCAATATATTCACTTAGAAGGATATCCTAGGACTAGTAGAATCAAATAGGTTTGTCCCTTTTGACCTAATAAGAACATCTCCTATAGAGTTTGGTTCCTCCATGATTCTCACACTTCAAGATATAAGCATCTAAAAATTGGTCAAAAATCATAAGACATTTGTGATAACATTAAATTAAAGCCACTTCAAAAATCCATATGAGTCTAAATTAGATGGTCTAAAGGATGTCAAATACATCTGCACAGACATCAAATGACAGTCACATCAATGTCAAGATTAATATAGGTCAAAATAAATCTTATTGAGTTTAAATTTGACAATCATACAAATGTCAATGATGATGCACATGAATATCATTTGATGGGAGTAGATGAAGTCAATTTTAAGATCTTCAAGTAGTCCATTGGCTTTCAAACAATGAGTCCCAATTGATCTAATGGTTGAAATTTGATCATATCATTCAGATCTAATAATGAGTGGAGGTCAAAGGGGTTAGTGAATATCAAGATCAAATGCATGCATGATACAAGTGGCATAAGTGCATTAAGTTGGTAGAATATCGATGGCTCATAGGTCATCCATGTATAGGAAGATCAATGGAACAAGGTAGAGTCAATGAGTCAGTGTATCTATGAAATTAGTAAACATAAAGATAGTTGGGCATAATATAGATGGTTCGAGTTGGAAATCAACAATAAATAATTAAAAGTGATCTTGGGGCATTTTTGAATGAAATTTGAAGAAGTTTATTTTAGACCCAAGTAAAGCAAAATGTCAAGGAGTCGAGCTTGAAAGTGCAAACCAGAGTTGAACTAGGGCCACATTTTAGAGACCAAGACATCATCAACATATCTCCATATATGTATAATAGATATTTTAGACTAGATACAAAATTAGAAGATGGACTAATGTTTGTGAAGCAAAGTCAAATAGTTGTAGGTTTTCATAAATAATTTGACTATGTGAAAACCAATGGTCTAAGATTAGTTTTCACCTACAGTAGACCTGTGTTTGATATAAAAGCAAATACAAACCATAAGAATGTGTATCACCTATCATCATGGTCATGTTTTCAAGTAAAGTTTAGCCACCTAATGCAAATGTGACACATTTTACTCAGTTCCAAGACATGATCCTTGCCAGTAGATCAAGCAGATAATGACATGGTTTAAATAAAAGAGACCTAGTGGTTGGATAAGGGTAATGGAAATTTAATTATTTTATAGAATTTTTTCTTTGTTGATAAGATCTTGATTCAGCATCCTCAAGAGTGATAATATATAAAAAGTGGCTGGGCATTTTTAATGCACAACTCTCCCTCTCTCTCTCTCTCTCTCTCTCTCTCTCTCTCTCTCTCTCTCTCTCTCTCTCTCTCTCTCTCTCTCTCTCTCTCTCTCTCTCTCTCTCTCTCTCTCTCTCTCTCTCTCTCTCTTCTTCTATAAGTAAAAGCTTCTAAGCCTTAAAATTGATCCCTCTATCCCTCTTTTTGGTATCACTAGACTCTGCCAAAATTTGTACCATGACACCTCTTTGATGCAATAAAGACTAAATTCTATCTTTTTTCTAAGCTAGATTGAAGTGTGTTATATGAATTCATGCACTATTATTAATTGAATGTATGTTCCTTTCTTATGTCTAAGTTTTTCTCACCTTTTGGAAGTGCTTAATAGTTTTCACAGGTCATTATAAGTGCAATCTATAGTTTATTATCTAGTTTGAAAGTGGGTATCTACCCTCTCTTACTAATTTGGTAACTTATTAATGCCTTTTTCTAAAATATTTATGTGAAATTGATATCCTTTGGTCCTAAAAGTGTCTCATGTGTGTTTTGTGTGAGTTGAAGTGATCAAATCATTGGTGCATCACCAATTTTACATGCTTTATAAGTTATGTTTAAAATCTCTCTCCTTTTTCCAAGCAAGTGATAGTTTAGGTTTAATATAGGTGATATATCCATAAGGAATTTAGCCTTCTCCAGAGGTCTAATCCATTATTAGGATACCCATAGCCTAGGATCCATCCCATGTTAGACTAGATTTGAGTAGGAAGATCTAAACAATCCCCTCCTCAGCTAGGGTGCAAATCTAGAACCCCAACAATGACCTTTTACAATAAATTTCATAATAAACACAAACCATTATTCAATATGTAAGAAATCCTAATCATTTCTACTATGGGAAGGGTTCACAAGTGTCACATCACCTAAATATGGGGGTAAACATGTGTTTCCTTAGGCTTTGGAGATAAAATATGGACCTTCTCAAGGATTATTGAGATTTAAAAAATAAGAAACTAGGAGCCAAAAAATCTTATGTATTTAAAATCATGATGTCTACTAGTAGAGTACTTTCCATGACTGAGTTAGGTTTTTCATATTGAGAGTAAGTGGCCTATCGAGATTGTGTTTGGATAATTGGTGATGGGTTTTCCAAAATGGTAGCTTTGTTTATGTTAAGGTTACCAATAGGTACCCTATTATTATGGTTATTCTGATTATTACATTAACCCACAACTTATTATCCATCCTTGGTTCCTATAGGGGGCCTATTTTTATTAGTTTTGGCTTTGGAAGATGGATTTGCAATGGTCATAAGCTAAAAATAATTAATCTTTTAGACTGACAACTGTGACTGGAATAAATTTTTAGAAAGGTTGATATAGATCACCCATTAGTAGAAGTTTTTTCCTCTAATATAGATTTCAAGGCTCTTATGGAGATGGTGTGTAATATTAATCTCCACACAAAATTGCATTTATGTTCCTTTAACATAAAGTATATTAGTTTCAAAGTGGATGAAATGACTTAAGGGCTTAACTAATTATTCCATAAATGGCTAAAAGGCATAGATAAGGTGAGAAACTCAATCCAAACTAGGACCTTGAGCTTACCCTTCGTGGAGATGAAAAATTCTTGTGTGAAGGGGGAGAAAACAAGCAATGAACTTCAAACATAATAAGGAGTGTTCTTTTGAAAGGTGGCACATTGTTCAGGGTTTTCAAACCTAAAGAGGAAGAAACCCTTGGTGAGGGTTTGCATCCCAATAATCTTGATGCCATGAGGATACCATTGTATTTAAACCTATTTTTTTAGAATAGACATTAAAATAATACACCTAAAAAAATATCCAATTAGGGTATGAGATTCAAGACATTAGCAAGATTTATCAAATTTAAGGACATCAAGTAAAACATGATGAGGATTTTCTTAAGAATGGGGTACATTATCTTGTGGAAGACATTGGATACAAACTTGTATGTTTTCCTTGGCACCATTACTATTTATTGTGATCTAGGAATTTGACTCAAGAGAGGATGGTTAGTGTGGTGTTAGTTCCAAAATGAAAATAAAATGAAAGAAACACACTAACTAGCATAACATCTATAGGCCTAAACACTAGGGAGAACTTATTTAACAAACATGAATAAAACACACAAATAAAATGCAAAATAAACTCTATTTTACCTTCCTTGGATGCTCCAAAATGCTTGTTGTAGTGGCTTGCTCAGTTTGTGTTCATGAAGTCCTCATCAATGGAAGCTTGGCTACCTCTATCTCTCCTTGACACCTTTGGCTTTGGCTTGGCTTAGCTTGGAATCAATTTGGCATGGTAACACTAATTGTAATGGCTTTTGGAATCATTTGTGCATTATAACTTTGCATTATCAATACTTTTGAAGATATTTGATCATAATAACTTTTCACCAAAATAGATTAGAAATGATGTGGTAAGGCCTCCTATTTATAGATTTTTGAGATTGATCAGAATCAACCTGAACCATCCATCTTAGGATTGAGATGTGTGGCTAATGATTAATCCAATTATGTAATTAAGTTTATAATTATCCTCATCATGACATTGGAAGAAGGGTAAATTAAGAGGCATGGAGGGTATGAAAGAAGGCATTGATGAGGCATGGAGGGCATGAATCTTGATATTTGTGGCATTTATGGCCTAGGGATGTCTTCTCAAGAAATGAGGTCTCCTGATGATGCAGATATTCAATATTCATTTCTAAAAATAAGTATTTAAAAAGTTTCCAAGGAATTCTTAATTAGGCTCTAACTTGGATTAATTAACTCTTAATCATGTTTAAGCACTTTCTACACAAATTACTCAAATTGATCAGAATGCCTTATTTTTGGTCCAAAATTTGACTGGATTGGAATTGGAGGGTGATGTAAGATGCATTGGATCTATTATTCCATTTAGGATGTTTTCAATAGAAAATAATGAAAGCAAATGTCTTGTGCAAGATATTTGATAGGAAAGATTAATCCAGAGCACCTAGGTGTAAAATTGGCATTTTGACTCAGAATGATTTGATCAAAGTTAGCTAGCCCATAAATTACATTACCCCATTTATGGATAACCTAACCAAAATTGGTATTTTAATATGTTAGTTTCAAATCTTTTAATGCATTTTAGTGTTTTTAGACCAAATTGTGCATTTTGGGTTGAAATTGGTCAAAACCCTGATTGAAGGTTATCGATGGCCAAATTTAGGTGTCTATAGTTTTTCCCTATTTGGGAAGACATTACAAGCTATAAGAATAGTAACATCTTCTCAAATAATGAAAATTTCATGTATTCCTACAACTACAATGATGATAAACTAACTATATGATGCCCCCTCGAGGGAACGGTTGGCACAAGTAGGTCGGCAAATGATCCCTCAAAAATAAAGAAGTGAAATGAGGGGACCAAAGAAAGGAAAGATGATGGGGTGTAAACACAATGATATTGAAAAATTAATCAAAGTCATTGAGAATGTAAGTGGGACAATGTACAATGATTTTCCCAAAGGAAATTATAAACATTATACCCTGATAGTGGTAATGTGGTATGATAACACAATGATTTACCCAAAGGTGGTTTATAATCATTGAGAAGATGGAACTACCCTGTTAGGATAGACAAACAAGATAATAGCATGCCCCTGTATGGGTAGAAAAATGGAAGTGGTAACAATACAATGATTTTCCCAAAGGTGGTTATAATTATTGAGAAATGCAGGTAAGATGGTGTGCAATGATTTTCCCATAGGTGGTTATAACCATTGGACCCTGATTATGGAAAACATGATGAACTTGGTTGAGGATGAGGATAACGTAACATAGAGGATAATGATGAATTGGAACAACCTACTAGTAGGGAGATGCTCATCTGAACTAATAAAGGTTAAAATTCTTTCATGGTTAATTACTTTGTTTGGGATATGATTGGGAGTGAACTAGGATGTCAGTGTCGAAAAGATACCACAATTTCCAAATAGACTTCTTGATGTTAAGGTTTGTTGTAGTATCTGTTTATAGGCATCATGGTAGTAGATCATGAGGACTTGGCCAAAATATGCATAAGGAATGACTCCTAAAATCCAATACTCAATAGAACACAATGCACCAATGATAGAAACCATGATGACAATGCAAACATATGAATATGGATGAATTTAAGTATAAGCGTGGGCAAGGAATCACCCAATGAACACACACAACCTAAAACAAGGCAATAATACTGAAAGCAAACAAATAGATAGACAAACAAATAAAAATAAGTAGAAATAAACAAACAAACAAACAATTCAATAGAAACCCTATAAACATTGCCCCTATAAAATAGGTTACAACTTAACAAATGAACAAAATGGAGGAATAGAAGAAAAGGAAGGGGGTGGCCGAGCTATCTCCATATGTACTAGGCAAGTGGATGTTGCTTACATAGTTCTATGGATGTAATATCCAATAAAAAACTTCAAGCCTAATGTAGTTCTCCCAGAGAATGGGAAGAATGTGATAACTGATGAAAAAATAGAATGGATGTGATATAAAAAAATGAATGGTCTTGAAAAATGGTGAGTGCATGAGATAAAAAGGCCAAAAAGGATGGGGAAACTAAAGGACAAGTGATTTGCTTGTAACTTAGTAAGGGTTCCTGAAATCCTTAAGGCAAAGAAGTGGTCAATGTTTTTATTCTTTTCTAATGATTTTCAAATGTTTTTGGATTTTTTTTTAAAGTATCTCAACTCAATCAAGAATGATGAGACACTTAAATGGTTCAAGCTCACAAAATGAAGAGAGCATTTAAACTAAAGTTGCTCACAAAATGGTGAGAGTGTGGCTTAGGTTACTCACCAAATGGTAAGAGCATGGTGGAAAGGGTGATTGAGTTGACCTTAACAAGTATCAAGTGTTGCCTATATAGTCCCAGAGTAGGACCTCAAGGCACTATAGTTATACCCTTATAGCAGAGGAATTTGACTAGTTTAGCTTTCAATTTTTAAAAAATAGGCATAGTTGGTAAAAAGGCATAGTACGACATAGGAAGTGGCAAGTTGGTACATCAAGGCTTAATGTTGCCCCTAGTTTTCCCATACGTAGTTATAACTAGGACACAATAGCATAGATCAATGGTACTAATTTTCCCAAAGGTGGTTATAATTAGTATCAAGACCAATGGTAAGAAAGGAATAAAAAATGAAAGATGCAACTACTAAAACTTATATCACACTATTCCAAAATATGATCTCTATCTAAAGCACTTGAACCAATTGATGAAACTTGATCAGATACCTTGATGCTAAAAATGTGTAATGAATGGAAAAAAAACCAAGGTCAAATGAGTTAGGCTTTAGAACACACTAGGCTGATAGGTCAGAAGTGAAAAGTGGATACAGCTCAGAGGATAGATAAGGATGATATTTGTATAAAGAAGAATAGTGATAAAATAGCATAACTAAAATGGTCCTTATAGATAGTACACCTTAGTGCTCAAGCATAATACCGCCTGAGATGAATAATATTTATCGACTCAAGAAGTTCATCTCCATCTGGTGTGGCAACCCTGTATGCCCATGATCCATAATATATGGTAATAATGAAATTCCCTATCTAATTTGGTTTGAATTTCCCTTTATGCTTCTTCTAAGTCATGGTATTTTTTTGGTTTTCTTTAAGAACAAAATCACCAAGTTCAAATGTTTGATACTTAACACACCGATTATAGTGGCCTTTGAGTTAGTTCTAATATGCTTCAGAATTTTTTAGCATAGCTATGCATTTCTCATCAAGTAGGTCTAGCTCTTGTAGGTGAGCTACTCGATAGTCATGATCATCTAGGACATGCTTGAAAGAGATGCACAATGAAGGCAATTCAACCTCAATTGGAAGGATGGCTTCAGTACCATAAATAAATGAGTATGGAGTGGCTCATATATGGGTAAGATGATTGGTATGATATGCCAAAGGGTAAGAAATATCTATAGGTGCCAATCATGACCAACATCATCAACAATATTTTTGAGAATATTGACACTGTATGCCCAATACTATAGAAAAATGTTGTGTGATGTTATATTTAGTACATAGATGGTCTATATCCTTATTCTTGAATGATATTCCATTATCAAATATAATGTTAGAGGGGATACCTTAGTGGCAAATGAGATGGTTGAAGATGAATTTAGAAATTTGCTTTCCAATCATGTAAGTGAGGGGTATAGCTTCAACCCACTTAGTGAAATATTTGATGGTGATAAGGATATGTTTATGGCCATCAAATGAAGTGGTATTGATCTTCTCAATGAGGTCAAGTCCCCATGTAGAAAATGGCCATGTTTTCAACATCAGTTTTAGAGTTTTGGTTGGGGCATGAATCATATTAGCATGCCTTTGACATTTATCACACTTCTTTACATATGTAGTGGCATATGCATCTATTATGGGCCAACAATAACTAGTATGTAAGAGATTTTTTGATAGGAATACCCTACTAGAATGAGCTCCACATATTCCTTCATGAACTTCTTTTAATGCTAGTGTAAACTCTACCAAATTTAAACAACAAAGCAAAGTTCCATCAAAACTGTGATGGTAAAGGGTGGATACAAGTAGAGTATAATGAGTGGAATGATGAATAAAGGCTTTGGTTTGTTTTTGAGATAGGCTAGGTGGTATAACTTGGTCATGAAGGTAGTTGTAAAGGTTTGAGTACTAGATATAATTAGGACCAACAATATCACAAATCATTACAACAATTGAAGGTTCATGATCCGGTGCTAACAAATTCTCAATGAGGAATTGATACTCTCTAGATTTATCTATTTGTCAAATTAGAGAGCCAATAGTAGCCATGACATCTGTAGTTTTATTACTAGCCCTTGGTATGTGCTCAAACTAAATGTTGGTAATTTGTTACTTAAGAGTGTTGACCATGGCTTTATATGGAACTAGCTTGTCATCTTTGGTCTAAAAATGATTTGTGACCTAATTGATGATTAAATAAGAATCACCATAAACTTTGAGATGAGATATATTCTAATACACTACTTGTCAAATTCCTACAACAAGTGCTTCATACTCAGCCATGTTGTTTGTACAAGGAAAGTTGATTCTGAATGATTTAGGAATTAGATCCCCCTATGGTATAATAAATAATAGGCATGCCCCTGATCCATGTGTAGTAAATTAACCATAAAAATATAGCTTCCAAGGCTACTCCTCAAGGGGTGTGTTAATGACAATCATTATAGATTCATCAAAAAATTAAAACATGAATATCTGTGTGTCTATGAGATCTGCTTCAACAAGTTGATTTGTAAGAACTTGTCCCTTGATTGCCTTCTAATTGACATACTCTATGTAAAAATCACTAAGAAGCATGATCCATTTAGCCATTCTACCTTATAAATCTATTTTAAATAAAAGATATTTGAGTGGATCTACTTTTGAAATGACCATGGTCTTATTATTCAACATGTAATAGTGTAGTTTCTGAGCTACGAAGACCATGGCTAGACAAGCTTTTTCAATAGGTGCATAGTTATGTTCATATATAACCAAGGTATAACTTAGGTAGTATACAACATGCTCTTTTCCATTGTCATCATGTTGATCCAAGAGTGCCCCCATAGCATGGTCGATAGTGGATATGTATAACAAGAATGGCTTTCCCAACATAGGAGGTAATAAAATAAGTGGATCAACAAGATAATCTTTGAGTTGTTGAAAAGCTATTTGGCAGTGATCATCTCAGTGAAATGAAACTCCATTCTTCAAAATGTGTGTAAATGGATGGCACTTGTCTGCTAACTGAGAGATAAAGCATTGAATTGATTTAATTTTATCCTACAAACTATGGAGTTGCTTTAAATTGGTTGGTGGTGGTATCTCAGTTATAACATGGACTTTAGCCGAATTGACTTCAATACCTCTATGAGACATGATGAAGCCAAGTAATTTACCTGAAGTTACACTGAACACACATTTCTTTGGATTGAATCTAACTTTGTACTCCTATAATATTTCAAATATCTTATGCAGAACTACTGGATGGTTAACCCTGGTTTTATATTTTCCTAATATGTCATCAACATAGTCTTCAATAATATCATGCATCATATCATAGAATATGATAATCATGGCTCTTTCATATGTAGCTCTAACATTCTTAAGGCCAAATGGTATTACCTAATAAAAAAATGTTCCCCATGGAGTGTTGAACACTATTTTATGTTGGTATTTTGGTGTTATTCTTATCTGATTCTATCCTAAAAATCCATCCATGAGTGAAAGCATTTCATAACCTATCATGGAGTTGATGATCATGTCGATATTAGGTAATGAAAAATCATCTTTAGGAAAAGCTTTGTTGATGTCTCAAAAATAATTATAGATTTTGATCCCTTTAGGCTTTTTACTAATAGGTTCCACATTAGAGATCCATTCTAAGTATTCAATTGGTCAGATACATCCTGCTTCTAATATTTTTTCTAACTCTTTCTTTACCAATACAGTAATGTGAGGATACATTTTACGTAGCTTTTGTTTTACCAATTTGGCATCAATATTAACCATAAGTTGGTGTATAACTAAGGTGGAGTCTAAACCTGGCATGTCAAAATAGGCCTATGCAAAGATATCTACAAATTCTCTCAACATAGCTATAAAGACTTCACGTTCCTCCTTAATGAGAGACGTGCCTAATTTTATCCATTTTAAGTCTAATCGAGTCTTAATATTTACCTTTGTTATATCTTCGACTAGAAGGTTTGAACCATCTTCTATGATAGTAAGCAATGACTTGAACTATTGGATTATGTCAAGGGCCTCCGTTAGGACTTGCTCTTCAACTTCTCCTAAGCATGATGAATCTGAGTCCTCTAATGGGAGATCTAGCCATATGATAAAAATATTTATAAATTCTTGAATAATTTGATCAAATACTTGTTTTTTCTCAAAGCTGAACTTGGATCCATAGGCAAGTTCATCATTGGTGGTCTCCTGGTCTAAATTTGAAGAAGAATGAACACCCCCATCTTATGGCACCTGAAATAGGTTTTCACTACTAGACTAGCCTTTATCTTTAATTTTTCCCTTGTCAAAAAGTAACTCAAAGAGGTTTTCACTTTAGGACCTCAATGTTTTACTTATTTGTTTCTAGCTAAGGGTGTTCACTCACTCTCCAAAATAGGCTGCAAGATCTAATATAATTGAGAATCCTAACTTGTGATCTCCCAATGGAATGTTGTCTCTAAGACCTAAGAAGTCACATAATGCCTCATCATTTTGGAACTCATCAATCGGTAAACTAGATTCTTGTTGGTCCCAATCTATCAATTGGGTATAATACAATGGCAATGGTTTGAAATGAATGGCCAGGGTAAGGGTACAAATGGCATTGTTATCAAACAAGTTGGTTTCAGCTAGGTCATCAAAGGTGAGGCTATGATCAAACTCTACTTCACTATCAGCATCATCATCACTAGTCGTTGGTGATGGAGTTTGAATAAGATATGTGGGGTCACCCCTAGGTAGTTTAAATCTAAGTCCATAAGGTTTTTCATACTTATTCATGGAAATTAGCTTGATGGTTCCTTGTTGATTCAGTCTGAGGCCTCATCCTTCATAATTATGATGCTCCATGATCCTATTGGGAATATGATACTTTCTAATTTTATAAAATTAAGCTTGGTTGTCATTGTATAACCATGATTCATCCCCTTTAAGAGGGTCGAGTTCTAGGCCAGATGTTGATATAAATGTGACAGGTCCCTTATCTTTGTTCTTTTATTGCCAATGCATATGTGGAATGACTTTAGGTCACCCAAAGGTTTTTGGATTTTGAGGAAGATTGGAAATATGAAATGTATCATGGGTCACATACTCTCCCAATCCATTGTCTAAAATGGTGAAATGATTAGAAGCTTCAAGAGGTGGCATGTGGGAAAGGGAATCTAAGGTATTAGGATCTATACAATTATCTGGTGAAGGATCAATAAGTATATCTTTTCCTTTATCTTGCTTGTAACTTGGATTCATGTTGTACTAATAATTTTAGCTTTGAAATTCAGCCTCAAGATGTTTGTAGTGATCATATGGGTGTAAATCTCCTGGAATATTCACTTCCATCCCTGAGTGGGAAAACTTGATACATTGGTGCAGTGTTGACGGGACTGCATGAATATCATGCAACCAAGGCCTACCTAGAATCATATTTTATGATAACTCAAGATCAAGCACATTGCAAAGTATATCATGGGTTAAATTCCTAATGATAATTGGCAAACTAATGGTGCCTTATGATTATCTTTCCTAATTATCATAATATTTGATGGTTATCATTTCTAGTTGGATATCTACCATTGTGTACCCAAGAAGCTTGATGAGATTTAGAGACACTATGTTGAGGCCTAATCCATTGTCTATATGGACACATTTCACTTTATGCCACTTTATATAAACTTCTATGTATAATGGATTATTATGGAGCAGGCCAAGGGAAGACATATCACTTTGGTTGAATGTGACTTGTTGGGCTAGAACTAGGTGTCCAACCAAACCTTGAAATTTATTAGGGGATATGTGACTAACAATAGTGGATTGGGTCAAAAACTCATTCAAGATGTTCTTTTAGATTATTGATGTTTGTAGTAAATTGAAAATATAAATTTGTGTTGGTGTCTTCTACAATTGTTCCACAATATTGAACTTCTTATCTTGGTCAGGATGATAGGAAAAATGGTAGATGGTTGTGGGCTTGGGATTGTAATCTTTGACCTCTAAGTTTTGATTACATAATCTAGATTAAATAATAGACCATTTTTTTAACCAATTTTAGGAATGGTGTGAGACCAGATAGGACAAGTCTTGGTTGTTGGTGCACTCATATGTTGTCACATGATAAGGATGCATTGTTAATATAAGGTCCAAAGGGAGAATTCCTAGTTTGTTGTTTTGCCTGTATGCACTCCCAGGTCAAATAAGTATTATCTATGTAATTTGGTTAAATGTTCTTGTTCAAGCATGGTCTACGTTGATTAGTGTTTGGTCTAGGATTAATGGAGATGGTATTAACACTACCCCCTGTAATATGACCTACAACCTTGTTGTAGTCATATGCAACTACATGGTAGGTTTGTTGGTTGTTACCATTCTAACCTTGGTTTTGTCCATTATTCTATCATTATGGGTTATTCTACTAATTTTATTGATTCTATTGGTTCAGCCTTTGATTTTGATACTATTGATTTTGTTGTTGCAATGATCGTTATTGTTGTTGTTGATCATTTTACTATTGTTGATTGTTATGTTAGGGAAAGAGGTTTTGATAAAACCCAAGAGTTTTATTGGAAGTGGAATCACCATTATCCAATGTTATCTCCCCATTATCTAACATATTCTTAATTATATGCTTGATTTGGACACATCTTCATAGATTATGCCCATTGACCTAATGATAGTCATAGAATTCATTTTTTTGGTACCAATCAGGATAAGGAATGCCTTACAGATAATGCTTTGGTATAGGCCAACTAATAATATTAGTGGAAGAAATCTTATGAAATATAGACTCAATAGGTTCTCCTAGGTCATTAAAGACATGACGTGCAGGCACGGTTCTCCTAAGAAGATGGGTTTGCAATGGTAAAGGCTACTATATTTATTGTGTAGGTCTTGGTTATTATGATTGTGGCATTGGTTAGAGAGATTATTGGGTAAGATTAAGCTAAAAAGGTGGTGTATATTATGTTTTCACCATTTAGACATGATGGAATTTGGTTACTCCATTTCCCACAACATTCCTATTATGGTTGAATTGCTTTAGTCTTTCTTGGTTATTGGCATATGCCAGTTGTGATGCTTGCATTTGAATGGGATGTTGATGTTGCCTATTTCTCTGATTGGTTCCTTGATTTTGATTAGTATAATTAAGCTTGATTATTCCTTTATTGATGATCACTCACTCAATCAACAAACCTTTATCAATGATCTCTTTGAAAGTATGTGCACATTGTAGTTTCAGATGATATGCTTTCTCACTATGCAAATTTTTAGTAAACACAGCATATAATTGTTTATCTAGTAAACTATGGGTAAAATATCTTGTAAGGGTTCTCCATCACTATAGATAACTTTCAAAACTCTCACCATCTTTTTGCCTTTGCTTGCGTTAAGTCCACTAATGAAATCTCATGCTAAATATTATAGGAAAAGTGCTGCATAAACTTATCAAAAAATCATCAAAATCTGTTACTAAATTTTTGGACAATTTTTAAAACCACACCAAGGCTTGTCTAGTCAAGTTCCTTGGAAACAACAACAAAAGGTATATGTTACTATATGCCACTGGTTGACATACGATAAAAAATTTAGTTAAATGGGCCTTAGGGTCACCTTTCCCTTTGTATTTGTCAAATTTTGGTGGTTTGTATCCTAGAGGAAATGGTATCTACAAATACTTCATGTTGAATGGATAGGAACACACGTCATATAATTTGAACTTTTTAGTCTATTTCCCAACCTAAATGGTAGCAATTACATCCTTCATCTGTTATAATTCTTGGGATAGGAAATTGGAAGGAACATTGGTTTGAGGGAGAATATTGGTTTGGGTAAATGGTTGGGAGGTCATAGGTGGGACACTTTGACCAGGGTATGATGGAAATACCTATTGGGGTATATTATTTTGGTTGGGGAATGGACTAGGAATATGTATATGTGGATTAGGATGTATTTGAAATTGTACATTTGGTTATGTGATATTCTAGTTTGGGTTGGTTACAAAAGTTTAACTTAGAGGATTTTGTGGTTGGGATGGAGGGATATAACTATATTGTGTTTGATTTGGTTGAAAAGGGACATACTCCCAACTAATTAGACCTTGTTTTTGAGTGGGAATTTATAGACCAAGACCCTATTTCTAAATTTGTGGCACATTTTGAAGCAATGGTTGTCTAATAGGTACTTCAGAAACATGGGGACCTATTTATTGCATGAATCCCTATGGGGAAGTGAATATAGGTTATAGATCTAACGTCTATCACTAACCAATATTTTCACATTATTGACTAGTCATTGCTTGGTTTTGAATTGGCATATTAGTCTGTGACTGAAGAGGTATGATTATCATTACCTGGAGAGGTGGAACATGAGTTGCCCCTGATTGAGGTGGTAATGTATGTGTTCTCTATTACATTGATACACTATATTGTGCTTGCTATTGTGGAATACTACTCATTATTTATTGAGGAGTAGGATTTATCACATTCTATCATTAAGGTGTGACATTGGTCATTATTTGATTACCTAATCTCATACGTTTTACACTTGAAGAAGTAGGTAGTTGAAGTTGGGATGTAGAAACTCCTATTCCCTAGTATTATGATCTACTCATGGGATTAAATACATGCACATATTTTTGGCTAGTTGTTTGTGCATTTGTACCACTTTGATCAAGATTGGATGTTGTTTTCACATTGTCCACTATGTTTGGCTCACTATTCTATGTAGAGGTTGAAGACACTTCTTCAATAACGAGCATATGCATCAGTTTATCTATCAAAGTGGTTTGTATGAATGGGTTAGAACTTGGATTCTCTTGTCTAGTTAACTCTATCAACACTCCTATTGAAGGAACTAGGTCAGCAAGAGGCTTACTCACCATGTTCATCTAATTGAAATTACATGCTAGATTCAAGTAGGTTTGATATGTTGTTTGCATTTGGTTAAAGTTATTTTACATGATGTTTTTGCCTTGATTAGATATATTAAGGTCATGATATGTTTTTTGGATTAGAGCCATAGGATTTCTAGAAAAAACTTATTGATCGTAAATGATATTGTGGGGTACTCTTACTAGATTTGGTAAATTTTCATGGGGGAAGTATGTTGTAAACTTGGCCCCTACCTCTATAGCTCTAACCAAAATCTCATCTTTGTTTTCTAAAAAGTGTCATTCAAACAAAAATGAATCATACATGAAAGTCATATTAGTGTAATATGACTATTGAAGAACTGGCTCATCGACTATGGGTATTGTAGCTAGGTATTGTGTAGTTTGTTCTTGGTCTTGTTCTAAATAAGGTAGTGTGTTAACCAAATAGTTAGCTAAGGGATCTTGGTTTTGTTCCCCTGACTGAGTATTATAAGAGGGATAAGAATCCATCTCATAATCAATATTATCCATGTAGGGGTCTTGCACCATTTCTTCTTATGCCACCACTTTATTAATCCCTGGATTGTACATGAGTCCACTATGAATGTAGGAATACATGTTGGGATCCATATTCAATGCTTTATGATAAAAGGTCAAAGGGTTCTACAAACTCTAAAAAGGATAAAATCTAAAATAGATGATGTTCCAATTTGGTCTATATTCATCAAAAGGATCAAAATGTTTATGCAAAGATTTGTGAGGAAATAATATAGCATGCAGTATCTAATGTTTCACTGTTCACATAAAGATAAATAAGTAAATGGACCAAAAATCAAAATGCCAAATTCTAAGGTCAAGGTGTTTCAAATCAATCTAGTCTATAAATTTAAAATTTGCTAGGTATTTTGGACAAATGTGGCATCAAAATCTAGGCTCAAACAAGGCATGCACTAGGACTCTTAGCCAAATAGTGTCAAAAGCTAGACTTTGTAATAGATAAAAGTTTTAATCTAATGGATTTGAAACACTTCTAAAAAACATTAGGCATTTGATTCTTGGTCATGAACTTGATCAACTAGGTATAAGGTATGAAACAAAAGTCACTACAAAGATAATTTATTTTCTCATAAATAATGATATAAAACTTGGTTCTTTTGACAAATAAACTAGACAAAAGTGAACATTATAACTGTGCTAGACAAAAGATCAAAAAATTACACTTAGATTGGTCTTAAAATGTAGGAAAAAATTCAAACTCTATGCAAAAAGGTATATGAAACAATATTTGAAATGTTTTAGGCAGTGTAATGACACTACACTACCCAAAAATATGTGACAAAAAAAATTGTTTCAAAAACTCTCTAAGGCAAAGATAATTTCCCATAATTTTGATAGCATAACACTACTTTTCTTGACTCAAAATGTTGTGGTGCATAGACTCAAAGTGCAAGTGTTTAGCACAAAATGTCTTAATTCTATCAAGTGGTGATAATGATCTTGAGTTTAAAATGACCTTCAACAAAAATTAGAAATTGAACCTAAGTTCCCTCAAGTTTAGTGTAAATTTCAAACCCACTTAACACATCAACCTTATGAACTTATAAAGGTTAAATTCTAAATTTATATTATAAGTGAAGGAATTAAACAACTTTGGTAAAGGTCTAGACTCAATTAGGCAACATAACTATGCCAAAGTGGATGATATGACTCCCAAGCATTTAATGAACTTTGAACAAGGAAAATTAATGATCTTACATAGGTAGCATAATGCCTCCTTATTCAAAGGAAAATGAGGACCATGTGTTTTGGGTTGAATTATTTGTTTACACCAAGTTTTGACTCTAAACAAGACTTTAATCTAAGACAAAACTTAACTGATTAATCACTCTTAGACTTTAAATTGATAAGGTTGCTTGGTATTGTTGGAATCCATCTATATACATCATTTGATAGGATTTTAAGTGTTCATCCAAAAGTAAATGTGAATTAATTAGTAGGGTTTTTACACTTCCCCTTCTCTCAAGTGACAATACTGCAACATGGACCTTGAGGTGCACCTTACACCAAAAATAATTTTGTAGCAAGTGTAGATTTGTCTAAGATCTAAAAAGTTTTCTAACATTCTAGGGGAATCAATTTCATAATGACTTTCACACCAAACAATGCAAAAGAAAAGCAAAGATTTTGGGTCTGTATCACTTGGCTTGTTGTAAAAAGGTCTAGTCCTTTTTACAACCACTACATCCTACTATTTACTCAGTGTAGTGTGATGTCTAAAGTGCTACTATGTCCCATGTGAAACTCCAATTAGGAGCCAAATGAAGGCAATACTGGGAGGTGAAACCTTGGTTCAAAGCTTCCCTAAAGAACTCACGGGAGGTGATGAAGTCCCCCTCATAAGCCAATTTTGCATAAAAATAAGGAAAGCATGAAAATAAAAAGACTTTAGGGTCATTTTCAAGGTCACCCAAACTTTGATGAGTTTTTTGGGAGTGCTTTAGATTGTTTTCTTTCTAAGCCTTGGACTAGCTTGCTTGCAATAGGAATGGCACTTTTGATTCCAAGGGTTCCCTAAAGGGGATAAATGGAAGAGCATACACATTGCACCCCTCTTTTTTTCAAACAAAGATTTAACTTAAACAACTGAGCAAATACAAAAACTTGGAAAGGTGAGTTAATTTTTAAGTCCAAATGGAAAATGAGGTGGTGTTCATTTGACCCTTTGGTCTTAGTTGTAACTTTGAAAACTAATGCTAGAAACTCACTTAAGCACCCAAAATAATGCTCCTAATTCATTTTAAGCATGAAAAAGGTGATCTAAACATGTTTTTATCAAATGCCAAGCTTGTTCCTATAACAAAAATGCTAGTATGTCTTTTATCCTTGAAGCTCTTTTGGGTTTGAAATACTGAACTTTAGAAAAAGAGCTCTTGGGTCTATGTGTTAAGGAAAACATAGTGACAAATGTCAATTATATAACTGATGATGGTTAAATTTACTAACTAATGATGATTATCTAACCAACATCAGTTATACCAATGTGACTGATGATGGCTATCCAACTGATTTTAGTTTTACTAATCGACGTCGATTACTATGTAAAACCCATGGTAAACAAAAACAATAAAACAAAGTTAGAAAATCAATTTGCAAGAGTTTTAATGATCTAAATGAAGATTTTAAAGTTGAAAAATGTTCTTATTCATGTGTGGGATACATCTAGTCCCACCGGGCATGCCATATGTGAACTAGGAATTTGACTCAAAAGAGGATGTTTATTATGGTGTTAGCTCCAAAATAAAAATGAAATGAAAGAAACACACTAACTAGCATAACATCTCTAGGTCTAGACACTAGGGAGAGCTTAGTTAACAAACATGAATAAAACACATAGCTAAAATGCAAAATAAACTCTCTTTTACCTTCCTTGGATGCTCCAAAATGCTTGTTGTAGTGGTTTGCTCAGTTTGTGCTCATGAAGTTCTCATCAATGAAAGCTTGGCTACCTCCATCTCTCCTTAGCACCTTTGGCTTTGGCTTGGCTTGGCTTGGATTGGAATCAATTTGGCATGGTAACACTAATTGAAATGGATTTTGGAATCATTTTTGCATTATCAAAACTTTTGAATATATTTGAGCACAATAACTTTACACCAAAATGGCTTAGAAATGATGTGGTAAAGCCTCATATTTATAGATTTTTGAGATTGATCAGAATCAACCTGAACCATCCATCTCAAGATTGAGATGTGTGGTTAAGGATTAATCTAATTATGAAATTAAGTTTATAATTATCCTCACCATGAAATTGGAAGAAGGGTCAATTTTGAGGCATGAAGGGCATGAATCTTGATATTTGTGGCATTTATGGCCTAGGGATGTCTTCCCAAGAAATGAGGTCACCTGATGATGTAGATATTCAATATTCATTT
The DNA here is from genome assembly GCA_037957365.1 of Torreya grandis. NCBI lineage: Eukaryota > Viridiplantae > Streptophyta > Pinopsida > Cupressales > Taxaceae > Torreya > Torreya grandis. The sequence continues at coordinate 382,978 of JARHVA010007226.1, read as the reverse complement.
TTTAAAATAAGTATTCAACAAGTTTCCATGGAATTCTTAATTAGGCTCTAACTTGGATTAATTATCTCTTAATCATGTTTAAGCACTTTATGCACAAATTACTCAAATTGATTAGAATGCCTTGTTATTAGTCCAAATTTTTACTGAAATAGAATTGGAAGGTGATGTCAAATGCATTGGATCCATTATTTTATTTAGGATGTTTTTAATATTAAATAATGAAGGTGCATATCTTGTGCAAGAGATTTGATAGGAAAGATCAATCCAGAGCACCTAGGTGCAAAATTAGCATTTTGACTTGGAATGATCTAATCAAAGTTAGCTGGCCCATAAATTAAATTGCCCCATTTAGGGATACCCTAGCTAAAATTGGCATTTGAATATGTCAGTTTCAAATCTTTTAATGCATTTTAGTGTTTTTAGGCCAAATTGTGCATTTTGGGTGGAAATTGGCCAAAAGCTTGATTGGAGGTTATCAGTGGTCAGATTTAGATGTCTACATTTCCTCTAGAGTGTGTTGCATGAAATGATGTAATCCCCTATGGGGACCTAATTATATAAAATAAAAACTACCCAAATGGTAGATTTCCAAGCTAGAAGTAATAGAATGTTATTTAAAGCTTAAGAAAAAATCAATCACATCTGAATAAAACAACAATGAAGTGTTACCAAGTGAAAACCTTAAAACATGATAGACATGAAAAGTACTCAAAGCATAGTCTGATTCTAATTTCTTCAAATATCCTTTATCTATAAATTTTCTAAATTAAAATTGATATAAATTTATTTGTGTATCAAATCTTCGCCCCATCCTTCATTAATTTATACGTGTGTACATCAATCAACTCAATCTAATTTTTAATCTTGAATTTACTTCAAAAACCTAACACCAACCTTGAATTTATAACCCTTACCTCTTTCAAAATTATATTTGAACTCCATATTTTATATTACTATTTCATTTTGGGTAGATGCAAGATAATGGGGGACAAAAGGGGGGAATTAAAGTGACACTTTTTTCTTTTGAAAATAAAAATGATTTAACTTGGAGATAATTTTAGAGAAACTTGGTAAAATAATTTGATAGTAATGTAAGAATATGAATTGTGGAATTATGAATTTAGTTTCTAAATTTATAATTTTTGTCAATACCCAGATTATAAAAATGTGTGAAATTGATGCATTTATGAGAATGGGTTGAAACATTTTTATGAAAAGATAAGGAGATTGAATGTGTATGAACACACCTTTTTTTTAGTAAACAAATGAATTGTTGTATGAAATTTCATATATGGATAGATGAAATATCTAAGATCGGTCAGGATATATATTATTAATATATATATATATATATATATATATATATATATATAATTTTACAAGTCAAGATAGCTATAAAATTAGAAGTGTAAGTGTACAAACACAGCTTTTTGACCTTAAATTCATGAAAATCATTTTTTTAATGCATAGCCAATGATTCGTAGATTGGTTAGGTATAAGTTTTATAAACTTTTTATTAATATCCATAAATTTATAAAGATATTTGTAATGATATGTATATATTCCATAATGAGGTATATTGTGTGGAAATAAAGTAATAACCAAAAATAATAGTTAAACATTGAAAAAATATAAATATTCAAAAACTACACTTTCCCCTCTACAAACACATAAAAAAAATTTTAAATAATGAAATATGTCTGATCATGTGTTGGCAAAGATGAAAAGGACACATCCAAATTTGGAGGGAAGATGACATTTTTAAATTTGTCGAGACAAAGGGTGTGCACCCTTTTAGTTCAAATAGGTTCTTTTGTGTTTTTTTAATTAGATTTTTATGTTGAAATAGGTTATTTTTGTTTTTTGTCAATTAGAGTTGTATATATTTAGGTAATTTTTTAGTAAAATAAATGTAATAAATTTATATTTAATTTTATATTACATTTTATATTCTTATAATTTGCATTAATTTTACATTTAATTTTATATTCTTATAGTTAAATTTATTTTAATAAATACAATAAATTAGGGCCACTCTACATCTTCTAAAATTCATTACAGAGTTGTAAGATTTATTGTTTAGAAGTTAGTTTTTTAAAATCGATTCTAGTTAATACTTAGTTGTCAAAATTTCAAGATTAGAAGGTAGAATGAGAAAAAAAAATTGAATCATGTTACATACGTAATATATATATATATATATATATATATATATATATATATATATATATATATATATATACACACACACACACCATTGAGGATGGTCTACCTAATTTACTTAATTGAGTATTCCCTACCCACTTTAGCTACTTGAGTATACCTTACCTAATTGAATAACTGAGCCATATCTTAATATTGAGTATTCCCTACCTAAATACTCAATCCATATCTTTATCTTGAGTATGCCCTACCTACCTTTTTGTACTTGAGTATGCCCTACCTAATTGAGTATTCCCTACGTAATTGAATACCTGAGCCATATATTTAGCTTGAATACCCATATCTAATCCTTATTGTATCTATCTTACCTAGGACATATCTTGAATACTTGATTCTTGAATGAATACCCAAGCCATATATTAAAATTAGTTGGGGAATTCTCATTATTTAAAATTAATATAGGGGGAATTATTGAATCAAGGGATAAATAAGAGGGGTCATTATCAAGGGATGCTTGAAAATCAGGAGAGGGGGAATTATCAAATTTATTTATTTTGTGACATGATAAGTTTACTTGAGAATATTTGTCTCCATATTTTCACTACTATAAAATTATACACTGGTAATAATTTTCTCAGTTTATTGTATTTATTGACAATATTTTCTTATTCTTATACTCACATTTTTATGTTCCTTTTTATAGGCTTTTGTGTTTGGGTTTGACATTAAGAATGAAGATACAAGCAAGATTTTTTTACCTTGCATGGTGTGCACTCATAATTATTATAAACTTCATTTTAAAAACATACAAAGAGGGTGATCCAATGGGTCTCTTAACTTCTTTAAATTAATGTTAGAACACTTCTCAAAAAGACTAGTAACTTTCATACTCAATTATACTTTTTCATTTTTTTGATTTAGGTGTATTGTTAAAATTGTTTGAAACTCATTTGATATTATTTTATTTTTATCATATTCCTCCTAAAATTATTCCAAAGCTCATAAAATTAAATAATTAAAATATGGTTCTACAATTTCCAAGTGGTAAGGAGTGAATTGTAAAATTATAGGGTATGTTCTACTCAACTTGAATGCATACAGGGCTAGGAAGAATTTATGCATCATTACACATTAGAGTTTCAATATTTTATAATTTTTAATTATATCTATAGGTACTATTTCAAGTTTTTCATATTTTTAATAAGTGGATTTGAGAAACACATTACTACTTTTGATTCTAAGAAGAAAAATTGTGACTTAGGGAAGAGATGCCCTACTACTAAGTTGAAGGGTTTTAATCCACCGATGGAAAGTAAGTTCATCATTGATTTGGTTCTTGAAGATGAATATAATGATGATGATGTATTAGTGGGAGAATATATATGTAAAAAACACAAACCCTCTACCCATGTTAACTAAAAACTTTTAATTATAAAATATTATAAACATCTTTTGAGTTTGCAAGTTTAGTTTCATTTATCAAAATAGTGTGTTTACTATAATTGTGAGCCTCACATAAACTAATTCCACTATAGGCCAACTATCTCTTATGAACACTAAAACTAAAAAATGAGTTATAAAAAACCTTACTATGTTTATTGTATGATTATTATTACCATTGTAGAAAGAGATAAGGTAGGTATTGATTAATGATGATGAGCGATAACGAGGGCCAATGAGCGTGTGACTAGGGATGATGAGGGTAAATTATCTATTGATTAGGGATTATGAGGGATGATGAGTGTTGATGATGGAATGATTAGGGAGGGACAAGTAATGATGAGGGATAATAAGGGATGATGAGGGAGTGACTCAAGATGATGAGGGTCGATGAGGATGTGATTAGGAATAATGAGGGCCAATGAGGGAGTGAGTAAAGATGATAAGGGATAATGATGGATAATGATGGAATAACTAAGGATAATTATGGATGATGAAAATTAATGAGTAAGTTATTAGGGATGATATATGATGAATTATTATGAAGGTTGATGAGGGAGTGATTACAGATGATGAGGGATAATGAGGTCTGATGAGGAAGTGAATAAGGATGATAAAGGATGATGACGGTCATTGTGGGAGTGATTAGGCTTTATGAGGGATGATGAGGTAAATAAGGGATTGATTAGTATTATTAGGGGTAATAAGGGATGGTGAGGGAGTGATTTTATATGTTTATGGATGATGAGGGTCAAAAATGGTGTGATTGGGGACAATGTGATCCATTGAGGGAGTGATTAGGTATGATTAGGGATGATTAAAGAGTGACTAAGGAAAATTAGGGATGATTAAGGTCGATGATGGAGTGATTATGGATAATGAGGGAGTGATTAGGGATGATGATGGATAATAATGGATATTGAGGGAGTGATAAAGGATAATGAAGGATGGTGAGGACCAATGACAACATCATTAAGGATAATGAGGGATATTGATGGTTGATGAAAGAGGGATGAGGAATGATGATGAATTATGAGGGAGTGATTATGATGATGAATGATTATTTATATGTTTGACCCCACTTTCTATATGGTTTGGGGAAAGGGAGATAGGTATATGAGTGATTTTTATATGAGACTAATAATTTATAGGGTTTGAAAGCATTCTTCTCCACCCCAAATAATAGTGGTAATGTCTTATGTGAGTTTGAAATTCTAGAGTATGATTATATTCTATGCAAGTCTAGAATAAATTAGTTAGGTCATGCATATGTGAAATTGGAATTTAACCATGCATGGATTAACTCATCTAACATTTATTTTTAAGTGAATGATACTTTTTATGATGACTCATAAATGGTGTTTTTATTCATTCTATTCCACATAAGGGTTTAGGGTTTAGCATTTGGGTTTGAGGTTTAATGTTTAGGGTTTAGTGTTTAGGTTTTAGATATGAGGGTTTAGGGTTTATGTTTTTGGTTTAAATATTTATGGTTTAGATTTTAGTGTTTGGGGTTTAGAGTTTGGTGTTTTAGTTTTTGGGATATAAGGTTTGGGGCTTAGGGATTAAGGTTTAGGGTTTAGGTTTTTAAGGTTTAGTGTTTTGGGATTAGGGTTTAGGGTTTAATGTTTGGATTTTAGGGTTTATGGTTAGAGTTTTAGGGTTTAAGGTTTATATATTATGGTTTAGTGTTTAAGGTTCAACTTTTCTATTGAACATTAGGGTTCATATTTTAAGGTTTATATTTTTAATTTAGAGTTTGGGGTTTTAGATTTATGTTAGTCTTTAGGGTTTAAGGTTTGGGGTTTAAAATTTAGGGTTTTAGGTATTGGATTTAGGTTTTAGGTTAAGGTTTCATGGTTTAGGCTTAAGGGTATAAAGTTTAAGGTCTTGGGTTTAGATTTTTTGGTTTATAATTTAATGTCTAGGGTTTAACATTTACATTTTAGTGTTTAGGGTTAAGAGTTCAAAGTTTAGGTTTTAGGGTTTAAAGTTTAATGTTTAAATGTTATGATTTTTAGGTTTGGGGTTTAGTGTTTAGGGTGTAGGGTTATGGGTTAGTGCTTATAGTTTAGTGCTTAAAATTTAGGGTTTAATATTTAAAATTTAGAGTTTAAAATTTAGGGTGAGAGGTTTAGGGTTTTTGGTTTTTGGTTTCAGACTTAAGGTTTAGGGTTTTGGTATTGGTGGTTATGGTTAAGGGTTTGGGGTTTGGATCTTAGGGTTTAGTATTTAGGGTTTGGTATTTAGTTTTTGGGGCTTAGGGCTTAAGGTTTAGGATTTAGGTTTTATTGTTTAGGGTTTAGAGTTTAGGGTTTGGTGTTTGTGGTTTTAGGTTTAAGGTTTAGTTTTTCAATTTTAGGGTTTAGGTTTTACTTTTTAGGGTTTAGGGTTTAATTTTTTAGGGTATAGTATTTAGTGTTAATGGTTTAGGTTTTATGGCTTAGGGTTTAGTGTTTGGGGTTTAAATTTAAATATTAAAGGTTTAATGTTTAGGGTTTAGGTTTTGGGGTTTGGGTTTTATGGTTAATTATTTAGGTGGATATGGAGTGTACTAGGGTGATAGGCTACACTTATTTTTGGTATGAGTGAATGTATCATGACTATAGGTATATTTTATATATGAGTGACCACATACCTACACATAGTACTAGGTATATGGTAGATGTAATGTATGATTGACTGTATCATTGCATTATATGTTATAGGTTACATGATAAAAGTTAGTCATTTATGCATATAAATAGACCCATTGAATAAAAAACCCATAAATTATTTAGGAATTCAACCTCAATCTACATTCAAACCTTTTATATGATTTTTCCTAGTCACTCATTTATATTTATAAGTGAAAATTCCCCCTCTCCTTTCAAGATATGACTCAGTTAATCCCCCCTCTCATTTATATATATAGGTGATAATGTCCCCTCTCCTAATTTTTAAGCATCCCTTGATAATTACCCCTCTCCTTTATCCCTTGATCCGATAACAACCCCTTTTCTAATTTTCAATCATCCCTTGATAATGACCCCTCTCTTATATCCCTTGATCTACTAATTCCCCCTCTAAGGATTTTCAAACATAATAATTCACCCACTACTTTCAATATATAGATCAGGTATTCAATAAGGTATCAATTATTCAATATATGGATCAAGTAAGATATATATAATAAGGGTTATATATGGGTATTTAAGATCAAGATATGTTTTAGGTATTCAATCGGGTATGGAATACTCAATTAGGTAGGGCATACTCAAGTTGGTAGGGAAATAAAGATAGGTAGGTATGGCATACTCAAGTAGACAAATTAGGTAGGGCATACTCAAGTATAAGAAGGTAGGTAGATCATAGTTAAGATCAATATATGGATTAGGTATTTAGGTAGGGCATACTCAAGATCAAGACATGGCTCTATTATTTAATTAGGTATGATATGTACTCAAGTAGATAAAGCATGCAAGGAATAATAAAGTAGTTAAAATAGGTATGGAATACTTAAGTAAAATAAGGTAGGTAAATAATAATCAAGATCAAGATATGGCTCAAGTATTTAGGTAGAGAATACTCATTGAGATCAAGATATGGCTTGATTATTCAATCAGGTAGGGCACACTCAAGTAGATAAAGTAAGTAGGATATACTCAAATAGGTAAGTAGGCATGTAATCCTTAATGGTATAGATATATTAAATATGTAACATGATTTGAAACTTTGTTTATCATTATATCTTCCAATATTATAATTATGAAAACTAAGTATTGACTAGAATGGATTTTGAAAAACTAACTTCTAAATGGTAACTCCTACAATTTTGTAATCAATTTTAGAAGATGCAGAGTGATCCTAATTTGTTATATTTAGTAAAATAAAGTTAAATTATAAATTTATATTTAATAAATTTATTTTACTAAATATTTACCTAAATATATATTTCTCTAACCAACCAAACACAACAAGAACCTATTTTAACTCAAAGGGCATACTAATTAACCAAGCATAATAAGAATCTATATGAACTCAAAGGGTGTATGACCTTTTCCACTTCAAAGGGTGTAAATGATTTTTAAAGGGAATATACCTTTTTTTAAAGGGTGTATGCCCTTTAGGCTCAAGACCAACCTAGATCATATTTTCAATGGTTTTTCAAAAAATAGGGTGTATGCCATTTTAAAAAATATCTCCCCATGAATGTCACCTTTTTTGTCCCCCAACTTTGTGCATCGACCCTTATCTAAAATCACTTTCCTACATATTATCCAAATTTATGTAAAATCCCTCTTTCTCTCTATGACCAAGTGTTTTTCAATTTTTTTATTGACATTTTTTGCAATTGAAGGTTATTTACAATGATTTTGGATTGTATTTAACCTCATAATTTTTTATACAATTTTTGAAAATGAACCATGTTAAATTTCTTCATTATAGCAATAATATCAAAAATAAAATGTAATATCATTATCTTTGAATGATTTATTGAATTTCAACTTTTTATTGAATGTTTTAGTATGGCATGTAAATTATAAAAAAAATTATCCCTCAAAATATATCATCCACATTTCCATCTTGACTATTATATAGCCATTACCAAAAATATAATAATCTAAATGTTCTGTCAGCACATGTAATCTTTAATGTGTTTTTTTGTGTTTATTAATTTATTTTGAAAGAGGCCACTATAAAGGAGTCAACAAAATTGAGATATCTTAGTATAAGGCCCCAATTTCCTACTAATACACCCACCCTCAAGGCTCTTTTAATGTGGATTTACTAATGTAATTATTGGATGTACACACTCTTGATGGACAAATAAATTTAATCAACTAACAACTTTAATGAACAAGAATATTTTTATGTCAATATTTGTGTGTGTGTGTGTGTGTGTGTGTGTGTGTGTGTGTGTGTGTGTGTGTGTGTGTGTGTGTGTGTGTGTGTGTGTGTGTGTGTGTGTGTGTGTGTGTGTGTGCGCGCGTGTGCGTGCATTTTTCCCATATACTAATAATACAATATATTACATATGTTAATCATATAAAAACATTGAGTGGACATAATCACATTTTAATAAATCACATCAGCAAAATTTGATAAAGTTAAATTATATTTAACTTAATAATATATGAAATAATTTTAACCAAAAAGGTGAAATTCCAATGAAAAAGAGATATTAGAAAAATATTAGTAGGCCATGAGAAATTCTAAGAAAATGGATCAACAACGAATGGGGGTGGAGGAGGTAGATGATCATTTGGTTTATCACCCCAAACCCCCAACCACTTCTAGGAGGGGGATCTACAAAGTCAAGTACAAGATCCCAACCATTTATTTATTTCTTTTTATCTTTTTCTTCAGTATTGTCTTGATTGCTAAGGAAATGGTAAGCATTAAGTAAGGTAATTTACCTTATTACAACATAGATCACCCCAAGTTGAGAGTAACACCACTACCACTAGCTTGAGGACATAAATGTGTGGATAGATTACATCACTGAGGGGAGCCATTATGGTCCTTATTACATGAATAGTTTCTTTCGCACTATCTATTCCCATTCTCCCATGGAAGTGGATAATGATGAGATTAGTCTAAAGGGACTTGGATAATAGTACATGGGGCACTACCCCAATGATCCAACAAATTTTAGATGTGGGTCACCTCTAGATGATTTTTTTCAACTTGAACTTATATCTAGAACATAACATTAGAGATAACATTTACCCCATTAGTATTAGGAAAGTGATCACCAAGAATAACATGATTAAAATTAACTTCATTTATGTTTTTCCATAACTAAAAAATAATACCACAATGAAATATATGGCATGTTTATGTGTATTTTTTAGGAATCATGACCAAGTCCCCTAAAATCTTATAGGTAAATGTATATGGACAGAAGGGTTGGAAGAGGGTGTAAATATAATGTTAGGTTGAATTGGCATGCTTTTAAAACCAAAAGATATGATTTATATATTTTGGATGATTTAAGATAGAACAAATAGGATGTGTTACTGTGAGGTTCACCAATATGTGTCGATTAGAATCCTTTGGTGAAGAATACATCGAAGGAAGTGTGCTTGCTTAGCCTTCTTATCCACACATTATTTGTGGAATTAAATTTTTATTTGGAGTTAAGAAAATAAATTTGAATATATTATGGATAAAGGAGATGAAAACCTAACCAAGGTTTTTATAGGTGGAATGGATTCTCAACTAGCCATTTCTAGTCTTTCCACCATCTAGAAGGTGATCAAACACCAATCTTATGGAGATGCACATTTGGTATGGCATTTTGAATTTATAAAATAGATTTATAGTCACTTTCATGTAAATTTATTACATTTTACCTCATTTATGTTCTTTTAAAAATTTATTATTCTTTAATTTAAAATTTGATGGGAAGGTGGTCTGAAATTAAAGCATCTGAGATTACTAACACAGGGTGGTAAAAATTATTGGCAAATGTAAAAATAACTTTCTCTAATATAAGGTGATATCTAATATTTTTAAAACCCTTTAGCTTCACTACTATAAGTTATAACATATAAACCATGGTGAGGAGGCAAAAAGGTGGTGCTGATAGTTTAGATCTAACCTGGGCCAATTTCTTCTGTAAAACTATACCTCTCTTTCACTGACACACCACCACATTAAGAGTAAAACCTTATTGTATTCTTAATATTCAATCATATTAAAATGACCACATATTATCTATTTAGTTTCAAGGAGTGAATAAACCATCCATCACCAAAACCCCATCCTTTCAACAATGTCATTAAAAGCACAAAAATTGGAAATATTAAAGAAATTGCCATTAAATATGAAGAGTGTCCACATACCCTAATGAGTGGGGTATAAACTCCAAGTGACCATATTTATCAAAAATAAGGGTAGATTAAATCAACCATGCCTCCATGACCACTTTTATGATCTAACCTCTAGTAAATAACTGGCCAAATCTATTTGATAGTGGATGTGAGAAAAAATCTAGAAAGCTTAACTTATTTTAGATAGAGAATTTTCATACTAATAAATAACTAACACATAGCTCTTATCATAAATTTTTGAGTTTTTTTAATAAGATAGTTCACATTCCAAGAGTTTACAATCATGGACTAGCCTCTATTTTCATAGTGGTTTCCTTACCCACCTTTGATAAAACTTAAATTTTGTTAGCTAGATAGGATTGATGGTTACCTTTCATCAATTTACTTAAATGGAAAGCCTATCATTTATCTTAGCATATTCACCATCTTAAAATATTTGAGAAAGGATGATCTCTTGATATTAAACTAACTTGAGATCAAACACCACTATACCATCTACCACACCCAAATATTTTACCTCTAAAGGGGGTGGTATCAACTAATAAACTATTATTTGGCTTTGATAAATAGAAATAAAAAAATATTTTTTGGTGTGTGAATCATAAGTAGTGCCACTATTTTAATGAATCACATATGGTTTTGTACACATTGGCTATGACCTTGCTCATTGTGAAATATTACTTTTATTTTCTTAGTGATCCATCTACTAGAGGATGTTTGAACACCTTTGTTCACCTTGGGAGAGGTTTTGGGTGGTGGGGTAGGCCTATAATTATCCATAAATGGGCATTCATGTATTTTATGATTCATGGCTTGGTAATGGAAATAAGTGTTAGGCATATTGATGTATAACACAAATTGTTTAAAGTGCTTGTTACCTATTTGGATATCAATATTCTCCTTGACATATTTTGAGAGATCCATTTCAACATAGACATATTTATGAGGCTAGGCTGCATTAAACGTATATTTATCAAACCCTATAAAATTCCCTAGGGGTTTAATAAATTCATGCATAAAAATCCACATGGGAAAGGGGATGCCAATAAACTCTATAAAAACATATGTTTTAGTTTAACATGCTTAGATATGATAAAGTATTTGGTCCAATGGGAAAACATGATAAGTGTGTGATTATTAAACTAAAGTTCATGTGCAATAATGTCTCTATAGTGATCAAATTCATTAAACATAAATAAAAATAAACTTGGTCATGTTTTGGATGCCCTAAATTTTAACACCATGAGGGGACATCCATGTATTGTGAACTTGGGATTTCGAGGAACTTTTAGTAGGGAATCATCTAAAAATATAGGAAACTAGTGTAAAATTCTCAAATTAATTGCATTCCTTATCAAATTCAAGGTAATCTAAAACAATATTAGGAAGCCTTTTAAGGGTGAGATCATAACCTCACAAAGACTTTTTGAACAAACTTATTTTCTCACTTAAATTCCATTGGATTCCACATATCCATCGATATTTTTTGTAGGAACTAAGGAGGAGGACATTAAATAGATGAGATTGGGGTATTATTTAAGGTTTTTTTTAAGAATTGTAAACATGTAAGTGAATATTTTAATATTCATAACTTTAAAACATATTTACGATAGGAGATTTTTAGGAAAACCATAGAATTTACTAATAATATATGTATATTTTGGTGAATTTAACAACTTTATAGACATTTTATAGTAAAATTTGGTGAATATATTTTCAAAAAATTATGTATTTACAAATATAAAATTTTATAAATTTATCAAAAAATAGCCAATTGGTAAAAATATCCAATAAAAAATACCCTACATGGAATAACCTCTATAAGGGTATTAATTGAGTATGTGCAATAAAATTAAAGCATGACCATTTAAAAAAATAATAATAATTTCATTCCAAGATTTTTAATAGTAGTGTGACTAGAGAAAGTATGCAAAAAAACCTTAGCAGATCCAAATAAATCTCCATCTTTTCATATGTATTATGTCATTTTTTATTTTCTATTGATGTGAGTAAAATTCATCCATAGTTATGATTAAGGGATACTATAAAATACATTTTTTTATTAGAACACATTGATATAAATATTTTAAATAAAAATATAGTTGTAATACAAAGATGGTTGCACCAAAAAAGTGTTTGTTTGGTATGCACAACCCAAACTCCATGCTAGTAAGAAAATTCAATAATAACATAAAATTATTGGCTATCAATGGTAACATAAAGTCCATAATCAAAAAAATAAAAAAAGACACATATAATTAGGCACAAGCCATCGTCCCAAAAGGTGCTAGATTTGTATCATGCTTGAGAGGATAGGCACTCCATACAAAAGGCTCAACTTAAGGAAGATCTGGCACCACATAACCATCCTAAGTGGTCTTAAGGGGAGTGAGTGAAAATATGATGCCTTAAGTATAGGGTGGTTGAACATAAACACTAACCCTCATATCTCATACCCAAGTGAGCTCCATCATGATGTTATAGCAAAGGACATCCCATGTAGTGGTAGTGGAATCCAACCCCCCCCAATCCCCTACCTTATTAAGGAGTAGACAAGCAGACATGGTTGTGAATATAGATCCACTAACACATGAGTGTTATAGGAGGGGATACATAATGGTTTTGATTGATGGGGACATGAATTATAGCATAGGGAGCACTCCCTTAGTGGTTAAGTAGCTCCTTCACATGTTGAAACTAAAGTGCCACCTTTTTCACCTAGGATCAATCCTGTATAAAAGTTGATGCAATAACAACCACCTTGTAATTAATAAAAAATTATAAATATGGTTATTCACTATTAAAAATAGATTAATTTATGTTTTTCCATATTTGAAATGAAATAATGTCTCAGAATAATTCCCATATGAAACCAATGTATGATGATCACTTAGCTTTATCCTCAAAGAAGATCATAAGCCACAAGAAGGGATTTAGGTGGAAAGTTTTGAAAAATATGTCGATCCATTTATAGGTAGATTAGACACTTATACAAGTTTTAAATATATATTTTTAGGGATTAGGTATAAATAATTTAGGTTGATAAATTCCAATACATAAGAGGTGTTCCCCAAGAGGAAGGATTGATACACCAGATACTAAAGAAACTATGTGAGTCTAGGATTAACCTTGGCATTCCATATTCTATTAAATATGGTGAGCCAATGATTAAATTTACCTTCACTTAAGTTATTTGATAATTGAATTAGAATTTTTATAATGGAACATTTACCAAATTTGTGTGTGTTTTCCAAAAATCATGGTCAATCCCCATAAAAATGTTATATTTTAAGTAAATATTTTTGGATGAAAGGGTTATAAGAAGATGTGTATCTAATTCCAGGCTAACTAGGAATTCTTTTAGAATCAAACAATATGCTTTATATATTTTAGGTGGTTAAATACACAACAAATAAAATGTGTCATTTATGCATAAATGAGTAATTGAAAATATTTCCAAGTATCATTAACTAATTTATAATTTCCTTCAGATACACCATGGTTTATCCTGTTTAAGGGTATTTTCTCCCAAAAAAAAATTTCATCACATATGTTACAATCCATGTGTGAAATTAAACTGGTAGCTCATATAAAAACACCTCATAAAGTATACTAGGTAGGTTATCCTTTACCCATTCCTTTAGCTCTTGATTATTTTGGTTGGGATGGTTCATCATAAATTTTTATCTTACCTAATCCAACCAAAGCTCAATATTCTCTTGTGAGATCTGGTACATCATCCTTACTCACCATTACATCAATAAAAATTGATTTTCCTATAAATGAAACCAACATATTGGGTGTTTTTATCCACTCATATACTAATCTTACACCACATGCACATTTCCTAACACTAAATCTACTTGTGTTGACATATCACATAAGATAACATTTCACACTCACCTAAGGTAATGAGAGGGATACTGGGGTGGGTTGGGGTTAGTTTGAAATTATAAATTAGTTAGTTTTTCTCACACACAAGGGCATGTGAGAAAAATTAACTAATTTATAATTTCAAAATAACCCCAACCCGCCCCAGTATCCCTCTCATTACCTTAGGTGAGTGTGAAATGTTATCTTATGTGATATGTCAACACAATTAGATTTAGTGTTTGGAAATGTGCATGTGGTGTAAGATTACTATATGAGTGGATAAAAACACCCAATATGTTGGTTTCATTTCTAGGACAATCAATTTTTATCGATGTAATGGTGATTAAGGATGATGTACCAAATCTCACAAGAGAATATTGAGCTTTGGTTGGATTAGGTAAGATAAAAATTTATGATGAACCATCCCAACCAAAATAATCAAGAGCTAAAGGAATGGGTAAAGGATAATCTACCTAATATACTTTATGAGGTGTTTTTATGTGAGCTACCAATTTAATTTCACACATGGATTGTAACATATGTGATGAAAAAAAAATTGGGAGAAAATACCCTTAAATAGGATAAACCATGGTGTAGTTGAAGGACCTAAACATAGTTTGGACTAGAGTTATTGATATCTGGTGGTGTGGGGAAATGAACATATACAAGTTATTTTTTTATTATATCCACATATTATTTTCTAGATGAAGCTAAATACTAGTTCTTCAATGATCCAAGGGGTTCATCTATGAAGTAATTACCATTGGATAATAGTAAGTTGATGGTAGCTAGTGGAATAGAAAACTTACCAATGGTTGGCTAAGTTATTGTATATATGAGTGACATAAAATGTATAAGGTGAAGGGGACATGGTTTACATGGATAACAAGGAGAATGCATTAAACATGGAGGGACCATATGAACATGAAATTAGAAGGTGAAAATATAATGAGATTTGGTAGAAGGTGATGAAAAAAATGACCTTAGGTAGAGGGGAGAATTAAACTCAAGAAATTTTGTGATGACCCATGCAACATAGGGATGGCATGGAAATGAATCTTGCATAAAAGATATGTGTTATGTTGGTAAATAAATATGTTCTAGTGGGTTAGGATGAATTCTAGAAAGAGAAGGTAAATTTCCCAAGGAAAAAAAGAAATACAGGAAATACTCTTGAGGAAATGCCCATTTCCCTTATACATGAAGTGCATGCTCATGCAATTTGTTCACAAATTGAATAAATTAACAAAGACACTATGAATTATTCAAGTATAATAGAGTTAATAGTATAATGAGATGAAATAAGTGTATTATAATAGATATTTCCTTACCTACCATTTATATTAGTAATCACACAATCATGAAATATATGGGTCTATTGATGCATGATATGCTACCAACCAAAAGGTGTCTAACTCCTTAGGAAAGTATTACAATGCAAGGTAGGTTGGTAGGAGCTAGTAGAGTGGAAATAGGCTAGAAAAAAAAAGCAATAGGAAGAACCATAGTACATCCTATTTTAGTAATTGGTGGAGTTGTTCCCTCAATAGGATGAAGTGGTAGAGGTATGGAGGAAACTTGGGGAGGAAGTCAAGGGTTAGGTACACCTTTGAGCAGTGCACCAATGACATAAGAAACAACCACATAGGTATCATCTCCATAGATATTTTATGAAATTTATTTAATTTAGTTTTAATATCATAGAGTGGATAATGTTGTGAAGTACAATCATAAATATAAACTAATTTGGTGCATGAATTAAATTACATCATCGAAGTGTAAATAAATCTAGTTTGCCATGAATTTACTAGATCAATCTCATATCTGGTATAATAATCTTGATCTAAACTAGTCCATCATGGACTATGATCACCTAAATATAACCTTATTTATGGGGTTTAATATCCTTGAGTTTTATAAGTAGATCATCACTACCCTAAAAGAGATAAAGCAATATTTGATAGAGAGTTTCCATGCATACAATGTTAGGTTTAAGATTCATGTCCAGTATTTACTTTGAAATTATCCCATTGTAGCATGCACAATGGTTTTTCAAAGGGTTCCTTGCATCATTTTAGTGAAACCTATCCATGAAAATTTTCATTGAGCTTCAGGAATCCCTTAAGGCATCACTATCAGTTAAAGCCATTAGAAGTGTAGACACATGGATTAGCCCATTTATTGAGGCATGGATTACTTAAATTGTGCCACAACTACATATTTTTATGATCAATAGTGCATAAGATTCATATATTAGGTTTTCATGTATTGATTACAAGCTAGAGGGACATAATAAAAATAATTATCCAAGGTAGAATGCGAGATCCTTCAATACATCATGCACTATTTTTCATGAAGACCATGATGTTTTCAACTATCCTCTCATTTAGTGTATAACCTAGAATAAGGTCTCTCTATCTCTTTCAAAATTTATGACAACTTCACCCATAAAATCAAAGGCTATTAGGTGATTGATGAGATCTTTGAGGTGGGATAATGAGGCATGCAATAGACCATAACAAGGCCATCTAACCAAACATATGGTGGTTATGGTAAATAGATAAGGTACACATGAGGTGGTGTAGGTTATAGAGGTGGAAGGTTTCCCCACACACTTGTTATAATTTTCATGGTGAATATATATCTAAGGAGTTATTGGATCTATATTTCAAACTCACACATAAGGATAAGCCTAAAAAGGGCACTGACATGACCATACTTACATGTAACTTATAATAGTGGGTTTTAAAATCATAAGCTTAGAATGATGTTTTCCCAAAGGTGTATGTAACAACCCATAGTGGAATAACTACATGATTGATGTAAACTCCCATAGAAAATATCTGAATAGGATATCAACCAAGAATATCCGAAGATAAGGTGACATGTCTTGAGCCCTACATAACACCCTGCCTAGATGGATTGTACTAGAAAGAGTTACTACAAGAGGCCATAAATATCATATAAAAATTTTAGGGTGAAATTAAATTTACTAAAGACTTGGAAGAAAATAAAACTAAGAAGCTCCAAACCCAAATACATGTTGATGAGAAAGGGAATGATAATACTGACATACTAGCTCTCATATGATCCAAGGGAATGATCCTTATGTTGAAGAATATTTTGGCCTAATATATAGAAAAATATTCAATTGAAGTACATGAACTAGACCTAACATAAGTGATCAAGGTAAGAGTATCCCATAATGTAGGATATGACCAAGATTTTATCATAGATGCATACATCAATGGGTGGTCATTGTGTGACATATTGGTAGAAGTTAATATCCTCACAAGAGATGTTTAGCATAAGATGGGCAACCCCATTTATGACCCTCATCATATTTTTTATTCATGGTGAACAATACATACACTCAACTGATGGGGATTTTAAATAATTTTGGTGTTGAGATAATGGGCACAAACTTTCAAGTAGACTTTAAGGTGATTGAGTTTGTTGAGGCAAACAACTACCTTAATTTATTTGGTTGACCTTGGTTTATATCAATTATGTGAATATGTGCTTCAAAAATCATTACATGGTTTTGAAAATGGGAAGGAAATTGTTTTAATTCCATTTTCAAGTTATCAAGGCCTCCCTACATCAAAAGTGTTAACTTGGAGGAAGAAATCAACATCTACAATTTCATGGTGCAAGGATTAGAAAACATGGATAAAAATAAGGATGGAATTATGAGTTAGTGCAGAAAAGCACAATATACTTATAACATTACAATAATTTCATAAAACTATTGGGTGAAATATTCATATGAATTCATGAGGAGAAAATGTGGCATGGTACACTCAAAACATTAGCTTATACCTACACAAAAATCTATGCACACACTTGTCAATCCTTCTTCAGTTATAAGTAAGATTTGGACACCATGTATTATACATAATAATTCAAAAACCTTATAATTTAACTCAATATTATGTAACCAAAAGTGATAACCCCTTTTTGTATGACCTTGGGCATATGTCTCCAAGGAGAAGGATCATTTGGATGTTTTGGTATACACTCTAAAGATCAATGTTTCATGTCAGTGGGGTACTCACAATCCAAGTCTTCTTCCCTAAACTAAAGTTAAGGATTTTATATGCTCTATACTTGAGTATAAAAATTAACACCAAGGAATACCTACATACGGTGATGATTATAATCCATAGACACATGCTCGTGTGTGTGAAGACATTTAATCAAGGTTCACACCTTATTTCTCAGTAGCATTATGGGTTCATGCCTTTTATCAAACTCTGAAAACATGGGATTTTGCATCATATGCTATTAATGAGATGTTTTTGGGTTGGAATTTCTTAAATAATAATTTCATCCATTCCTTTTCTTTCTCCTCATCAAAGCTAGAAATGGTCAAACCTAACAATACATTTTCCATGTTATCCTAGAGGATGAAGTCATAATGGAAAATTAGGTTAAACAAATGTACAATGAGAAGGGATTCATTTTACCTAAGTTATTTGAATATAATAAGGTGAATAGTGATTCTAGTGATGACAATCAAGTGATGTGAATGGCTCAAAATTAGAAATTTAAGGTAAGAAAGTATAAAATTATGTGTAAGTTAGATGGATAATCCCAAAAGGACACCCCTAGTCACTTATGATTTGATGATTATCATGGTGAATTATAATCAATGGAAATGCAATATTATTAGTGGAAGTGATACTGATATCCTTTGAAAATGACTCAAGTGAATATTAGCTTAGAAGGAGAGCTTAAAATGGCCAAAATTGGGGATTATTGGTTTGATGCAGAATTATTACACATCGTGGAGTTACTCTAGGAATTCCAAGACCTTTTCATAATAAGATACAAGGATATGAAGGGTGCACATTCTTATTTTGGAAAATTAAGATCACATTGTTGGACAACACAAGACCCATGAATAATCAAGCATACCAAATGAACCCAAATTTATGTGCCAAAGTTAACGAATAAATTTACAGCATGATGGTTATTAGTGTGATTTCTCTAGTTGAGAAATATGAATGGGTGACCCTAATTTTTATTAGCATAAATAAGGATATGAACATCCACATATGCATTTAATATTGAATAATCAATTCCATGTGTGTAACATATCCCTTTCCCACTCCTTTATTTGAGGAATTTCTTGAGGGAGTGGAAAATTACGAGATCTACACCTATACTAATGGATTTACTAAGTGAAAATTGAAAATAAGGATAAGTCCTAAACCACATCCATTATTAAATTGGGTTAATTTGACTACAGTTCCATGTCATTTTGATTTAATAATATATCTACCATTTTTATCATGCATCATCATAACTACCTTCAAGGACGGTGTTCACCACTTACTTATATTTGGATGACTAGACATTGTATGGGCTAGTGAAGGACCATCATGACAAATTTTGCCTCCTTGTTGACACATACTAAGGTATCCATAATTATAAATATTAAGTTACCCACCACTTAGTGGTACTTGTGTGTGTTTTTAGATCATACCATCTAATATCACAAGTTCATTCACCATTATTCCAAGATCAAAGTGTATTGAAGGAAATTATGTGAAAGAATGGTCTAATCAAATGGGGCAAGGCACAAGTAGAGTCATTTGAAATGTTGAATAATAATTCATCGATACTAATTCCTAGATTAGACTACCCCATTTCATGTGCATCTTTATCTATTGGGTACAAGAATAAGTGTAATCCTAGCTTGGCCAAGCAATAAAAAAAGGACAATGTATTTTACTTTACCATTCAAAAGCATATAGTAACTCAGTAGAATTGCACAACCATTGAGTGTGAGACACTTTCAATGATGTACACTTTACATAATTTCTACTAGTATTTTATGGCCATGTTATTTGTCTTATTCACTGATCTTGAGTCATTTAAATACCTTATAAATAAGTTATTACTTCATGGAAGGATTTTTTTATGGATAGTGTTATTTTAGGAATTTCAAATATCTATGGTTGTGAAGTTTGGTAAGCACAACTTGGGTCCTAACTACTTGTCATGCATAAATTTAGGTGATGATCCATAGAACATTGAGGATGGCTTGACATATTATCAATTTTACATGATCCAACACATCCCTAAGGATCTTTAAAATATTGTTACTTTTATCACATCAAGCATTAGTCCTAAAAACCTTTCAACTAAGTAAAAGAAACAATTAACTATTCACAATGCCTCATATCAACTCATTAGGGGATAAATTTACAAGATCAAGTGTGATAAATTCCTACACAAGTATACACTAAAAACATGAATGACATGAAGGCATTATAATAGGTCACTTTGTTAAAAAATCTGTTTCATGTAATATCCTCTTTTTTGGTTTATAGTGGCCTACTTTTTTTCAATATGTGAAAGCATATACACATAAATTTCATGTTGACCAATAGATTGACCTAACCACTAGGATGATATTCCTTTGATTCCCATCCTATCCTATAAACACTTTGAAAAGTGGGTTGTTGAATTTTTAGACCCAATATCTCTAGTTGTATGTAGGATTGGTGTGTACTATGTTATTACCACCATTGACTATTTCACTTGGTGGGTTGAAGTATCATTGAAAAAAAATACATATTAAAAAACATATCATTATTCTTATGGTATAATATCATTAGTCAACATGGGTGCCCTCTAATCTTGACAAGTGACCAAGGTACCCATTTCATCAATAAGATCCTATGCATCCTATTGTTTGACTTCATGGTTTTTCATCATAAGACTAACCATACCACCCATATAAAAATGGGATCACTGAATATTTAAACAAGACTATTGGTAAGACACTGACCAATATTTTTTATATTGGGCACAAAAACTAGGAGACCATGTTTTTATGATATTATGTGCCTATAGATCGAGTTATAAGCACCTCATTAATTCCACTCCTTTTTACATTATGTTCAGGATAGTGGTAACTATTTCCATGGAATTTTTAGTTCTATATATATGCATCACTTGTGTTGGTAGACTAGAGGGTAAGGATTAACTCAATGCATGCCTTGAAGACCTCATGTATTTGGATGAAAAGTGCATAATTTCTTGATAGATCCAAACCATGGAAAAGGCAAAAAATGCATGGCATGACTGACACATCAAGGTAAATATATTACTTGAAGGAACCTACATTTTAATTTATGATTCAAAGTACTTAAATCACCCATGGAAGTTTCAAATCCTTTAGCTAGGTTTATACATAAACCATGATACTTTAGAAACTAAAGTGTGTAAGTTGAACACCTTGCATGATAAAATACTCCTTGGGCATTTCAATTGGAGGTAACTCAAGCCATAACATACATAATGTGTTTGAGCCATGTTTTCATTAGGAATATTCAATTTGTTTTTATTTGTATTTTGTGTTTGGTAGGATAATATAGTGTATATTAGTTCATATTTGAAATGTTTGTGTGTTATAGTGTCTGTAAAAAAGCATACAACCTCATATAATTAGTTGTATTTTTGGGCAAGTGATGTTGTTCCCTTTTTTAAAAAATCTCTCTTAATGACTATCAAATTTTATCAAAAATTTATTCACACAACCTAGTTAATATACCTTGAAATATTAAAAGGAAAATCAAGCTCTTCACATGTGTTAGACTAGTGTCTTTTCAACATAAAGGTACTTAGTGTGATGGAAGACCAGATGCATAATGTAATGTGGGGATGGGTACCCAATTTCTATAGGAAATAGTAATATTGGTTGTGCACGATGGTAATAAACCAAGTATCTAGATACATGAAAGATATTTTGGGGGCAAGGAAATGTGTTAGCAGTGGAGTGCAACACCTAGGAATAAAAAGTACAAAAATAAGGTGAAGGTTACACGAAAATGAGACCTGCCCAAGATGGCATCACCAAATTAAATATGAGCATAAGATTATATATGTTGACTTGACCAAGCTAAAAAATTTAAAGGTTAAAATCACACTTATCAAACTAATAATATAGGTAAAACACTACAACATTATAAATAGTACCATAATTAGAAGTTAGAAGGTACATTTGGTGCATATATATCAACAACATGCTTAGATGGAAAAGAATTTGGATACCATGGAACTAAAAATGTTAAGGCTATACTAGCACATTGTAAAGGAGGATCCTAGCCTCTTAGATGGAGTAGACTTGGAGGGAATTTACCCTATAGAAAAATTAGGTAGAATGGTAGATTGTCTATTGAAAAGGAAGAAGTGCACATGAGACAATAAATAAGAATTCAAAAAATAAGCCTCGATTGAGTTTGAATGTCAACTCAAGGGATGCAAGGACTTCATAAGTAAGCTCACTTAAAGATATACTATAGTTGAGAATATCTTCTTGAATTTTTCATAGTAAGGTTTGGTGAAAATAACACGTTTGAACATGGAACAACATGAGAAAGATGTTTTGGTAGTGCAATTTTATATGAAGAAGAAATAAATTGAGATAACCCAAATTCTAAACGAATTAGAAGATATCAACAAAAAAATTTATATGCGCTGACAAAAGTTATAAGAAAGATTCAAGAGCCTTTAGTGTCAAATGGTTCGTGAATAAAGTTCATAAGATGCACTCAAGGAGATGATGAAGAATTAAAGATGATAAAATAATAATTTAAGGGTTCATAGGAGTAGCCTCCTAAATTTAAGTACTTAATTACACCAAATCTATATCATAGAAAAATCTTAGGCTATGCTCGCATGTTGGACTAATTTTTAAGCCAACTTTTATAAAATAGGTGTCAGAGTTCCCTATTGGTGTCAAGGTTGTTAATAAGTTTTTTAAGTAAATCCAACTATGTCAGTGTGGGGTGATGTTTACCATATATTTTGACAAGTAGGAGTAGGTTTGTCTGAAGTTCTGGATAGCATGTAAAAATCTCAACACACCAAAAATAAAATGTACAATAAAAATGGTGCATTAGAATGTCTTTAATAATTTACCAGCTATGCCACATGGATAAGTGGCATGAAAACTTTGAACCTATTAACATCAATACAATACATGTGACATGAAAACTTATAACTTGTCAGTATCATTTCAATACAGGTCATCATGATTGGGAAGAGGTGAATTGAGGAAGTGAATAACTACAAATATTCTCCAACATGTTGTTTAGATATGATTATAAGGATGAATAGGAGACTACAAACCTATACTAGGATTGGTGAGAAATCTCAGCTTGGTATGCCAAATAAGATGTCACATTAACTACTAGGTTGTAACAATTGAGCTAGATATCATGCATAATTATAAGAAGTAGTCTAATAACACATAGAACCTTTGAAAGGATATAAAAGGTATGATAATGGGTTTTTGGAAGAGATTATTTTTTCCATATGGATAACAATTCCAAATTATAGATAAATATTTTATAACTAATTTTAATGTCATTAGTTGCATTGTGCATAATAAAAATCTTGGTTAATGATAGTAAGACTAGTAGAATTGACATTGATGTCATTAGTCTTATGGTGTAATTTATAGCATGAGATGTTACTATTTTTTTCTAGACTAATTTTCTATTAAGATAATTTTTTATTATAGTTGTTGATGTTTTTCCATTGCTAAGATAATTATTTATGCATAGCAAATTTCTTCTATCATTTTTCATTTTATGCATAGTTATTGCCATGCATTGATGAGTAATATAAAATATTTTTAATTATCCTTGTGTATTAAATGGAATGAACATGAAAAATTAACTTCTTAATCATTTTTATCTAACCCCAAACCACCCCAATATATCTCTTTGTGCCTTGAGTGAGTGCACAAGGTTGTCCTGCATGATATACTAGTGAGGGTATATTTAGTTTTGGGAGATCTATGTGTGGAAAAGTAATAGTGTGTGGATAAAAACACCCAATAATAACCTTAGATAGTGTAAAAAAATAGGATTAGTAAACATGAGTGGTAATGAACACCTTGAAATAAATTTGAAATTTTCTTACTTGGGAGAGTAGTTTATAGATCCAATAGCCATTTTTTTTGTTAACCCTTTGAACCAAATAATTCAAAAATTAGGAGAGGATTTAAAGTAAAATGTATTTCCTAGGAAATTTATATTTTCAATAGGCTAAATCCAATTCCCTCTATAAAAATTATTAAAATGGTCAAGGGTAAAAGAGATTATCATTAGCCCAAAATTTTCTTCCATTGAATAGAAGATATAGTGTCTACGCAGACCACTTCCAATAATTTCATGGAATTTGATATGGAGGAATATTATTCATACAATTTTGGAAATGAATCATTATAAAATTAATCATTAACCATGTGTTTTTGAGAGTGAATAAATGAGATACCTTTAACCAACCATATAGAGGAATAATCTACCAACAAATAACTAAACCCCTAAAAAATTAGTACATAAATAGAAGGGGAAAGAGGACACCCTTGATGGATAGAAATAAATAAAACAAAATTATCATATTGAACACCATTGATGGTGATATAGGCAATAACATCCTCAAAAATATTTTTAACAATAATAACAAGCCTACATAACAACCCTACAGCCTAATGCATTGTCAAAATAAAAGGCCACTCAATTCTACCATATGATTTTTCAAAATCATTTTTTATAAAAAAAAGTATTACATTCCCTCCCAAATAAAAATATTTTTTTCAATAATATATCTTTTGAGAATAAATCCATTTTCCTCTTAGGGTAAACAATTAGAGGTAGCAAATGCCTAACCATGAGAGCAAGAGCTTTAGTAATGATTTTATAGGAGACATTAATAAGGGTAATGGGTATAAAACATTTAATAAGATCCAAGTCCCTAGGTTTTGAAATGAATTTGATATTACCTTGATTAATAAGTCTTCCAAGGTAATTGATTTGATTAACTCTATGGTAATATCTATGAAATTATGGGCTCATTATATCCCATAATTTATGGTATAATTCAAATTAAAACCCATAAATACTAGGGTATTTTTCAACAACCATTTTCATAATGGCCTCTTATATCTCATAAATTGAAATAAGTCAATCACATGCCACTTGTTTTCCTTTAGTGAGCTTATAGGAAACCATTTGGAGGAATCTAGATAAATTATTTTCCTTCTCAGGTGTGTAAGTTTTAGTAGAAAATTCACCATGGTAATGCGAAACAAAAAATTAAAAGATATCAAGAAGGTGTGTAAGATGAGAAGTAGCTTCCAAAATGGATTTAACATGATCACTCACTTGCCTAGAATGAAGAGTGAATAATTCCTTGGAAGATATATAATTTTTAACTAGCACATTTGTGCTTATATCTAAGCTCCGTAAGCTTAATAATTTTACTCAACCTTAAGCTTGTGCCACGATGAGGAAAATTTAATTTTAAAATACTCATTGAAAGGATAATGTTATAACTCTTATGAAACATGAATGAATTCACATTATCAAACATCTAGGATTTGTGGTAGAACACAATTATTTACCTACCATATAAGTGTATCTATTGCCTGACTAATAACATTTTCCCAATACTTTATCCATCCAAAATATATAGAATATTGTGAGAAACATTTATACATTCTAATAATGTGTTTATTAGTAAATGAGTGGTGCAGATGAGAAATATTAAATAAAAATAGTGATATGACATTATTTTATTGTAGTCCATTTAATCTCAAATTCCATAGGAAGGTAGTTTGAAATCAAAGCATATAGGATGACTAACATATGGTGGTAAAAAATATTAGAAAATGTAAAAATAATTTTCTCTAAAAATAAATATCTATCCAACATTTTTTCCAACCTTTCACTTACATATTAGAAGTTGGATGATGTAAACCATGTTGAGGTGTAAATAAGGTGGTAGTGCTATTTGGGATAAAATAACCTAAGCTTGTTTTGGCTGTAAAATCATCCCTCTCTTTCATATACACACCAACATTATGAGTAACCCTTCATTGTCATCTTGAGATTAAATCATATTAAAATTTCCACATATGATATTTTTATCATTAGGGATTCATTCAGTAACCCATTTTATCCTTAAAATAATGTCATTGGAGGAAAATATGTTAGAAATACCAAGTTAATGGCCATTAAATATGAAGAGGGTCCACATAATCCGATGAGTGAGGTCCAAACCCAAAGTGACAATGTTTTGAAAAAATAAAGTAAAATTTAAATTTACCACACACCTATGACCACTTTCATGATCTAATATCTAGAAAAAACACTCAACCAAATCAATCGTATGATGAAGGTGAGAGAAAATCCCAAAATATTAACTTCTTTCAAATATAGATTTTTCACATTAATAATAAACTAACATGTATCCCTTACAATATATTATTGATTTATGTCAATAAGGCCTCACACATTATAAAATTACATAGTTATGAACTAACCTCTACTTTCATAATGGTTTCCTCATTAACCATTGCTAAAATAAAATCAATGTTAACTGAATAGTATTAATGGTTACCCTATTTAAAAGTCACATAATGGAAATAACATTGTTTATATTACACATATTCACCATATTTAAGTGTTTTATAAGGGTTATGATCTCATTGGTAAACTAATTTATGATCAAACACCATTATACTATCTATTGAACCCAAGTATTTCACCTCTAAAGGGAGTTTTGTGACTAAATAAATTGTTTTTTAGACAGGGTAAACAAATAGGTTTTTAAGTATCCTATAACCTAAATAAAAAATACAAAAAATAAATGAGGAACCAATAATGTCTAAACTAGAACTAGATTCCCACCAAAAATCCTTAAAAAATCCACACAACCATCCCAGATACAACAAGGAACCTAACTAGACTCAACAAAAACATATAGAACAAGATTAAAATAGACTAGGCCTACTATCCCTCCAACAAATCATGGATAAATTCATTTGGTTTTATTATTATTTTTTATGCCAATAACTTCTACATTATTTTTGATGTTACCTCTTGTTATTTTACTTGCACCCTCCATGCTTTCAGGATTCAATGGATTCTCAGGGACCTCATTAGACTTAACCACTTTTACCTTATTTTTGTTTGAGCCATCTTCTTGTTATTCTATAAGAACTAGAGAAAATTTTATTTTTTGGGGTGTAAAAGATATTTGTGCCACCTATTTAGTGGTGGAGGTAGGTTATTTACTAGCCATTAATAAACGACATGTAGTTTATGCATAGTGGTCGAGGCATTTCTCACCATGCAATATTAATAAATTTTCCTATTATTAGTCACAATGTTTCATCCACCATAGGATTTTTGATCGCCTATGTTTACCTTGAGATCACTTTTTTATGGGGGTGAGGACCTAGAATTGGCTATCAATGGGCATTAACATATTTTATGATCCATGTCTTGGTAGTGGATACAAGTGCTAGGAATCACTATATAAGTAACTTATCACATATATGGATATCAATTTTCTCCTTGATATAACTTTAGATATCTACTTCAATGCATATTCATTTATGAGGTTGGATCACATAAAAATTATCTTTCTCAAACCCTATGAAATTCACTAGTGGTTTAATCAATTGGTGAAAAAAAATCCAAATGGGAAAGGGGGAGATAGGAAATTCTATACAAAAAAATATTTCAATTTGGCATGCTCAAAGATGATACATTATTGGGTTTAATGGGAAAACATGATAAGTGTGTTGCAAATAAACTAGGGGCCATTTACAATAATGGATTGACATGATTATCATTATTATAATTTAAAAAAACCCTTCGTTATGTTTTGGACACCTTTATCTTTATAACCATGAGGGTAAATCCATGTATTATGAACCCATGATTTCAAGGTGATTTTAGCAAAGACTCATCCAAAAAACATCAAATGGTGTAAAATACTCCAAGTAATTGCATGTCTCATCAAAGTAATGGAAATATAAAAGAACATTAGGTAGAATTATAGGGGTAAGATCATTACCTCACAAAATATTTTTTGATAAATTTTGTATGCTCATTTATATGCCACTGTACTCTATAGATCCATCATTAGTACATTTAGAAAATGGTGTAGAAACTGATGAAGACATTAAATAGATGGGATATCTACCTAAAGGGTAGTTATTTTCTAGGTGAAATTAAATTAAATCATGGACCTTTATAAAATAACAGAAACTTTCTCTCAAGAGTATTAATGGCAATGTGATCAGAGAAAACATATAAAAAACCCTAGCATATCAAAATAAATCATCTTTTCATGTTTTTTATGTCATTTTTTATTTTTCGTTAATGTCAAAATAAATCACCCCTTGTTATGATCATGGGAGACATTATGAAATATAATTGATTAATTGTATTATATTTATATAACTATTATTAATAAAATAATAATAATAAAAATATACTACAAAAAAGAGGAATATTTTATATGCAATGCCTTTAGCTCCATTTTGATAATAAAATATAGATCAAAAAAAAAAACATTAACTATGTATGTCAACCCAAATCCAAAAATATTACATCAAAAAATATATAAGAAGACACATATCATTAGGTTCAAGCTACATTCTTTAAATGTGATGGATGTGGATCATCCTTGGGAAGCTAGGAATTTGATGTAGAAGGCTCAACTAAGGGAGGATAATACACCATAAAACCATCCTAAGTGGTCTCATGGGGAATGAGTGAAACTGTAATACCCAAACTAGAAGGAATTTGAACATAATTACCAACCCTCCCACCCCCTACATAGGTGAGTTACATTGCTATAGGATAATAGATGACTTCTCACATGGTGGCATTGGACTCAAACTTCCCCCACTAAGGAGTGGAGAAGAAAAAACATTTGTGAGAGTGGATCCACTATCATTTGGGGGTCATAGGAGGGGACCCATGAAGGATTTAATTGGGAGGGACATGAATTATAGTGTAAGGATCACTCCCCTAGAGTTTAAGTAACTTCTAAATATGTTGAAACTCAAATGCCACCTTTTCAACCTATGATCATATCTAGATAAATGTTGATGAAATAACAACCACCTTGTCATTAAAAGATAAATATAAAGATGGTTATTCATTATTAAAAATAGTTTAATTCATATATATCCATAGTTGAAACAAAATAATATCTATGAAGAAATTCCATATGAATTCAATGCATGATGGCCATTGAGCTTTATCTACAAATAATATCATACACCAAAAGAGTGGATTTGATTGCAAAGGTTGGAAAAAGTTGTGGATCCATTGATATGAGGATTGGGTTCTTGGATAGGTCCAATATATATGTTTGAAGGAATCAGGTATAGATTAGGATAGACATTTGTGTTGAGAAATTTCATTGTGCAAGATCTACTCCAAAATAGGAAGGCCTTGACACAATAGACACCAAATAAAATTTGCATGTTTGGTATCCAACTTTTCATTCCATATTTTGTTAAATATGATGAGCCAAATATTGGGAAAATGGTTTAAATTACATCACCTATATAACTTGTCTAGAGTAGAATAAAATGGACTCATATTTTTTTTAATATTAGATAGGTTAAATATGGGTTAAGGTTCTTGTATCCAATACAAAAGAGAATGAAAGATAAAATAATAAACCTCAAAAAATATAACACCTAATAGGAAACAAAGAAAATTCCACCAATCCTCTGCTTCTGTGAAACAACAACAAAGCAAAAGAAAATCAATAGCCCTCCCAAGAGAGCCATGAGGTACCAAACATAAAACAAGTGGAACAAAAAAATTAGGATATCACCAATTATAACCTACCACCATATTCCACTTAACCTTAAGGAAATAGACATAAAAATTCTGCTACCAGAAAAATAGGAAAAAAAAATCTTCCACCAAAATTTGACTTCCACTAAACTTATACACAATAACAAAACCCCAAAATAATCTAGGTCACTTATTATCTATATCAGAGTGCCCCCCACTAAATAGGGGGTCATGCTAGACTTATATTTTTTTCTAATTTTATTCCTCTCCACTCTAGTCCACGCTCTCTTATTTTTAGTTGATTATGTGGCTAAAGGAATTAGGATTTTGAAAGAACCATAGGGCTAAGATTTATCTTCCACAAAAACCATAACCAATGGTTATACCTTTGGATTTTCAAAATGAATATTAACACCCTTAGCTATATATGTAACATGGGTTTCCAATACTAAGACTGGCCCCCTCACTTATGGATTTGATGGGTCTGCCTTGGAATCCCCCTTTGTGTCAAAAAAATTAGCACTAGCTTCATTTAAGGTAGGAGATTCAGGATCATCAGAGGATGAATTTGAATCATTACTCATGGATTTATTAGAATTCATAGTGAGATTGGAAAGGTAAAAATCAAACCACCAGTAGGTTTTCTTTTTTTTTCTATAAATATTATAGTCTTTAGTTAAATGCCCTATATTGAAACAACTATAATAATGGAACATTAATCCTTTATAGTTGAGGGTTTGGGACCATGAATATTTTCCAACTTGTATAAGATACCTTTATCAAGAAGATCCTTAGAGGTATCAACATTGACCAAAATTCTAGAAAAAGTGGTGTGGGAAAAAATAGTAGTGTCAGGGTGTGTTTGTAAAAAATTTCTCAAGGAGTTTCCCATGGCTTGAAAGTTATGTTTACCCCATAATTAGAAAGGGAGGCATGAATGGTGAATCTAGATAGGTCTTTTATTCAGAGGTTCAATAAAGGGGTTAAATAATGGGTACCAAGGTTTCATGATTAAAGGGTGGAGATTCAAACTCTAAAACTAGTTTAATATCAAATCTTTGTCCTCTCTATAGTTAAAAACAATGATTAAAAATCTCTTAGCACTAGGATAAATCTCAAACCTACCTTGTAAGAGTGGTTTCTAGGTTTTCTTTAGGCCCAAGGCTAGTGAATATTCAAGTGATGCTATTGGAAACAAAATAATATTCATTGGAAAGCACTTTTTTAGTCTCCTTTTCATTAAAGATCACCACTTTTATAGAAGAATTAGGGCTGAGAACTTTGGGAGTAGATCTAGGCATTGGTTTCAAGGCCACCTTAGCAAAATATTTTGATAAACTAGGCATAATAATCAATCTTGTTAAGCAAAAACCCCTATCCATAAGGGGAACAAGATTGGGTTAAGCATAATAGACCTATTTAGATTCATTTCCACCTAAGATCTAATCTTTTTCAATTTTTTAGGGGTGCTTTATAAGTTGGAGACAGTGCTGACTATTGAGAAGAGGCTACAAACACCTGGAGGACATTGCTCGGTGGCCAAAATAAAGCCTAGACACTAGGAACTACTTGACCCAAATAGTGAGGGGGAAGACTAATGAGGGTTTGTCCCTCTATCTGAAGGAAAAATTGATCCATTAATGGCTTATGTTGTGTCTTGTGTATGACCGATCAACTAGATAGGAGATGTTAGATCTAGCTGAGTATCATCAAAATAGGTGAGCTTAGATCAAAGGGGATTTGAAAAAACCTTGGGCTAGAAGGAGCCAGATTTGGATCTATTCATCATGTCAAAAATGAAAAAAGTGGAATGTTATTTATAAATGAGACCAATAGATAAATTTATGAAATTACTATCACAGTCTCTAGTCCTTCCACCATGAATGCCAAGGATATAATCCCATATTATACAACATGACATCAGGTATCAAATCTTGGATGCATAATATAGAAGCTAAGTCCATATCAGGCAACTTATATTTTCCTTTTAATAAATTATATGGGATTCAATCTTAAGAGGAAGTCAAATGCTTAATTGTGTGAATTCCCTTTTTAAATAAGCATAGATATTTCATACCTAGAATTTTTTATAAATGAAGACTAATATTGTTCATATTAGGGGACCACCAAATTTTTGGTCATTAAAATAAATAACACTAAAAAATCCATCCCTGATCCATTTAAAAAAAGGATTAACAACTTCAAATTCTTTCCAAATACTCTTGGCCACAAAGTAACCTTTTATCCTAATGGGGGCAGTTGTGATCAACAAAGTGTCTAAACTAGTGTTCTTTCAAGTTGTTTTACCATAAGGGGAACCTTTATAAATTCATTTCCTTAGGATTTTCCATGACACATTACTGTATATACCCAAATTCATAAAAATATATTTTATACAATGCTTTCATGTGACTTTACATATATAGATCCTCAGTTATGAGTAAGGAACTTATTGGCTCATTCATCTTCATCTCTTATCTTATTCTTGGCTTTATTTGACTATGCAGTACTTTATTTTTATTGTTTCCAAATTAATTTTATTTTTCACTAGGATTCTTGGTCTTGTTTTACTTACTATTGAGTTTTCCTTAGATTTAAAATGAATCTAAAATTCATTGATGGCTTCCTCTAACATAGATGTCGATAAATTATGGAAACATACAAGAGCCTTTTTAGGGTTTGCTTTGGGCATATTTCCATTTGGGGATATTTCTCTTATATGTTTTATCATTCTTTGATTAGTCTCCTCAAGCCATTGGTTCCCCAAATTTAACATTGAAACACACACACACACACACACACACACACACACACACACACACACACACACACACACACACACACACACACACACACACACACACACACACACACACACACACACACACACGTGTGTGTGTGTGTGTGTGTGTGTGTGTGTGTGTGTGTGTGTGTGTGTGTGTGTGTGTGTGTGTGTGTGTGTGTGTGTGTGTGTGTGTATGTATGTATATGTATATGTATATGTATATGTATATGTATATGTGTATGTATATGTGTATGTATATGTATATGTATATGTATATGTATATGTATATGTATATGTATATGTATATGTATATGTGTATGTGTATACATATACATATACATATACATGTGTGTGCGTGTGTGTGTTTGTATGTATGTATGTACACATACACACATAATGTAGGCAATGCTCAGTTAGTCAACAAGGATTAGGTGAGGTTAGTCAACCCACTCCACTAATGATTTTTTATAAATTCTTGATCAAAATTAAAAAATGATAGATAATACACATTTATCCATGTACATATGAGAATGATCAGACACAAAAAATACATTTACAAATGTAGGCACATAAACTTGAGTGAAAATATATTAACTCAACCACCTTGGATGAGTCTAGAAAAAATAGATGGCCTCTAAATTTTATAGGCATTTGGAATATTTAAGAGGTATTTTTTAGAATTTTTACATTCTACTATTTGATTAAAAAAAAGTTATGTCACAGTTACATCTCATTTTGGCCTATGCTAAAATGAGGACACCTACCAAAGATCAACACCATAAATCACAACTAATAATTTTTAGTTTATATATGAATAGGGATTGATCTATTGATATGATTTATATGTCTCTGTTCCTTATTTTTATTATGCTTGTTAATAGCTATATGGAATAATTGATATTACTATTGTTCACTTGTCAATCCTTGCAAAATTAGTTGTATTTGTTGTTGTGTTGACTATGTTGTTTTTGGTGTGTAAAACCTATTATACATTATAGTGAAGTGTCATTTGATATATCATTTTGAATCTCTTTAGACTTATTATGTGACCATCATTAGCTTGTAGTTAATTATGCTCTCAAATTGAAAATAATGTGTTCTTTAAATAAGATGGTTAATTTTTCAAGTGAGAACAACTATGGCCTAAGCGTGAGTCCAAAGATCTTAAATCTGAATATAATAAATGGGAATATAGATCATATTATCAATTTTAATGCTTGTTATAGAAAATTTAAAATGTGGTTATTAATCATGTTTTATCATAAGGTTTTCTATATTGCTCCTTTGTATCATAATATTATGTTTGACTTAACATATATGACTGCTTGTCAATATCTTCATTGACTAGTTATCAATTGTTCCTTATTCATTTGCTATGCATTAGAATCTAATTAAGTAACCAGTAAATAATTCTTCTATGTATCTTGGTCTTACCTCCCTTGTGTTTGAGATGGTTGTGATTAATTCTTAGATTATAATAATGATTTTTGTTATAATTAGTGCCTTGATTTTAATAATCATTTGTTTATTATTATTGTTATCTTGTTTCATATAATTATGTTTGTTATGTGGGGGTTAGTTTGGTCTATAATCATTATGTGATTCCTTATTCCTTGATATAAATCAAAGGTATTTGACTCATTTTTATTTAATCATGGTTTTGGCCATGGATTTAGATGTGGTCATGATATTTTAGGTTTTTCATATGTTTTAAAATTGTGATTGTTCATTATAATATTCCTTTGGTCAACTCCCTTAAGAAGAAAATGAATATTTTTCATATTAGGGTTTGGACTATGCAATGTATTCAATAAGAGACCTATATTTTTATTAAACCTATGATATTTCAAGTAATAAATGAGGGTTATCAATTAGTATTCCTTGAAAAATGATGGTGATAGGAATATTTTTTCCAAACAATATGAATAAGACACCATACCATGGTGGAAGGAAATAGAAGTTGGAGGAATAGAAAGCTCAAACACATTATATATAGGCATGGCATTCTTTTCTTGACAAAATTTAGTGTTTAAATCATTACTTTGGTATAGTAAGCACTATACAAACCCTACCTAGGGTATAAACCCATATGGATATACTTTTATAAATATCCCTATGATCCTATACCATGGATAAGGGAAGATATGTGTGTTGTATATTCATCTAGATAAAATGTTAAGTTTTGTGTATGGTATCAGTGCTTACTTTGTTATTTATCATGGCCTAGGGTAAAAAGTGTATGGTTTTGTTTTAATTTTGCCATGGTTAGAGAAGAAATGCATGGGTTGGTGTTTATCATTTTAACATGGAAAAGTGAAGATATGTTTGTTGAATGATCTTATGGGTAAAGGTTAAATTATGGGTATGGAAATTGTGCTTGTTTTTCTTGTCTTGGCCTAGGCTAAATTTTCTTGTTAGTAAGTTTTTTTCTCTATTGCTATGATTTATAAAAAATCTATACAAAGTATTTCTTATTTTGTGTTATGGATAGGGTGAAATGGAAGGGTTTATATTTATCCTATATGCCTCGGCCTAGGGCTTACTTTTATCGATCTAAGTTGTAGCATTAAACAAGGACTAGATTTTTTAGGAGAAGGTTCACAATTCATTTTACTTTGGATATTTATGTTGGTGTAAAATGTAGTTATAGTATATTAGTATATAATATTAATCTTTATTATTGAATCTTATATACTTTTTTGGGTATTTGAGTATGATTCTTATTATATTTTGAATATCAATGTCCTTTACCATTATGATTATGCATATATGATTATGGAAGGTGTGCATTGGCTGATTGAAATTTATTATACTCATATGATAAATAATAATAATCTATGTGTGGTGCATTATTCTAATGTTTACTATTTTTGTATGCTAAAAAAATTCTTACCAATAGATATAATAAATCATGTATTGACTCATTAATAGGTTTTTGGGTGTACAATTATGACTGTAAATAATGGTTACCATGTTGGTAGTATACTCTAGTCAATGTAACTTCTCATATGGGTTATGTAGTAAGTAACAACCTTAAAGGTTCTATGTATTTTATGTTATATGCTAAAAATAATACCTCACTCAAGTTTTATGTGAACCATTTTGAGATAAAAGAGAACTTGTTGAGTTATCAAGAATGTTTGTATATTCTGTGATTATAATTTTGACTTCTGTGTAAGTGTAATGTTCTTAATATCTTTTTGATTTAAAAGTGTTTGAAAGGTGTAAGTTAGTGACAAAGGATGGAGTATAATCTTGATTTATAATTAGTGATTGATTTTAAGGTAGGATATTATTCTTGAATAGAGTTAAATACAAATTAATGAGTTAGTAATTGTAGAGAAAAATTCATATTCAACAATAGTTTTTGTGGTAATATATGAATCTAATTTTAACCAATTTTTACTACCTTCTAAAGATAGATGAAATAGGTTCTTGTATGTTATATGGATGATAAAAACTACTTATTTATGCAATGTTATTATTACATAAATATTTATAATTGTAGAGAAAGTGACTCTTGACCTTATGTGGGTTATTGTGTTGAAATTGTAGTTGGTAAACTAGTACACTTAAAGGGTGTTAAATATTTGTATTGCATGTTTTATTTCATAGGAATAATGATTAAATCTATGTTAAATATTGAATTATTTAAGGATTGAGACCTTGATATGACCTTAACTCAATTAAGCAATGATTTCAACTAGGTTTGTTGTGTTTGAAAAGACCTTAAAATATTATTGTAATGGCTAGGTTGTATGTGTGTATTTTTACTTGTATGTTTATGAATACATTATGAGATCTTATTGAAACATAAATTCTTACTTTTTTTTGAAGGCTATGATAGCATTCAGGATTTATGAGGATGCATAAATTCTTTCTAAAGATATTAGGATTGCTTATGCCATATTTTTCGGTTGGTAAATCTGAATACTATTGGTATTGAGGAAAAATTTGCATTATATGGTTTATTATGTTGAGTAGTGAGTGAAACATTGATATTTTATACTCATTTGTAATATATTGGTGAAACTACTTCATGTGGATTGAGATTTCTAAAATTACTTATGTAGATCATGGTTATTAACAATAAGATATGTGCACTACTACATGGTTTATAATCAGGATATGTTGTATAAATTTTACCCTAAAATGTTAGTATTTTATTGAGCTTATTTATTTGAGGTTGATTTAATCATTGGAATGTTTCCCAAAAATGAAACAACGTGTCAAAATTACTAACCCATTTCTCTATCATTATAGAATACATGTAACAATCATTATGAGTGTTTTGTTATTATGGGTCACCTTCAGAATGTGGTTTTAATATGTTATCTTTTATTATTTGTTGGTTCTAATCAGTTAACTGAATAAATGAGTTACATATTATAAACTCTTATTATGTATTAATTTATGGTATTATGACTATTCTGTTGGGTTCTCTACTCTATTATGATTTATCTTCATCTCATTTGGAGACATTTTAGTACCATATTGGAGAAGCAATCTAGTCCTTGAATAGATTGTATAGTGGAAACTTATCAATGTAAATGTATATGTTGCATGTATGATTATATACATAATACTTGTTTGGAATGTAGTGCATATATCGATTTTTAAGGAGGGATACCAAACTCAAGTGGCATTGTATTTCATTTTTCTTTGTGTTATCTTTGCATTATAATAGTATGATAAATCTATTTAATTTATAACATTTAATGGGCTAAAAATACCCTCCATGAATTCTTGTAGGGTTGATTACTATAATGAGGGATGAAGCTCCTCTTTATATAGTTAATATTCAGTTTGATAATGGTTTGTGGTAGTGAATCATCAAGGTTGGGGGTTGTAGTATCCCTGTTGTCATAAAATAAGGTTTTCAAACCTTTAATGATTAGTGTAATTTTATAAAACTATTTATCACCACTTTATATGTATTAGAAGAATATGGTACTTTGGTAATATAAATAGTTAGCTGAAGTTTTAGTTGTGTTTATTAAATAATGGAAATGAAGTATTTTTTCACATCCTTGTGGAATGCTATTGAATTTTAAGGATTCATATCATGCTCTTAGTATTGATTAAAATATCATGAGTAAGTGATGAGAGATCTTACTTTGATAATTGATAGACTCATTGCCCATCTTGACTAATTAATGGGTGAAATAATTGAATAAGGGGTATGCTTTACTTTAGGGTTTACTTGATAAACCTAAGTCTTGGCATTATCCTTGTGAATCCCATTATCTATGGGAATTTTTAGAGTATATTTAACAAGAGTGACATATTCTCCTTCCCTTGAGCCCAATATCAAAATTTTAGTAATAAGGATTAAAAATTATCTCAATTAAAAATCTTTTCATAATCTTAAATAGTGAACAAAAATGAAAATGGGATTGGCCTTCAATTATTGAATCTAAGGATGGTGTTATCTTCCTTCTTCTTAGAAAGGTCTTCTTTCACCTAAAGTGGTTATTTTATCTCTTATTTAGAATTATGAGTAGTCTTAATCCTTAGGTTGGGATAATAAAAGAACCGGTGCCCAATAAATAAGACCATATTTCTATGAGATTATTTTACTACCTTGAGATAATGTATCTAAGAGCCTTATAGGTTGAAAATAATTTTAAAGAAATGGGGCGGAGGGGGGGGGGGGGGGGGGGGGAGGGAATTAGGGTATAAGAGTTTGTATTTATTTTAGTGATGGATCAATATTGACTTATCTCTTCTTGTATTTATGAGTGACCTTATCTTCTTTAGGAAGGCCCTTCTCAATTATTGATGTTGATGGTTCCTTTTCTTGACTCCCAAAAATTAAGTTAATTAACTAAAACAAATTTTTAATGGAAGTATAGGGTAGATCTGAGGTAATAAAGGTTATCTTATTCTTAGTTGTATTAGGTTTAAAATACTTTAGATTACAAAGTTTTATAATTTCACATACAAGATTGACATATTAATATATACTTGCCTCGTGACATATTGAGGTTATATTGAGAATCTCAAACATAGAGATACCAAATTTGTATCCAGTTTGAGATTAATATAGGTAAGAAGACTAGTTTATAGTAATATGCCTTCACGGTAGATCAAATAGATTCATCTAATAAATAATTTTTAGATTTAATTCATAGATAAAATTTAGATGAATATATTTAAAGAAGATATTAATGGTTGAAGTGTACCTTCTCTTGACATGGTGTGCATTGATAATAATAATAATAAATCTGGAAAGTTTTTTTATTAGTACCCAATCGGAGGGTTGTTTTAGTCACAATGCATTTGATGACTTGTGAAAAAACATAAAAACTATAACTAACTCATAAAAATATAAGTAATTCACATCCCTTAGATGCTTAATCATATATATATATAATCATGAGCAATAAATTATAAGTAGCATTCAATTTTTCATGATTGTTGATGTATATTGTGAAATCTAAATATTCAAATTTTTATGCTTATTTAGATAACTAAATAAAAAAGAAGGTAAAAAATATTGGTGAACTTGATTTTTAATCTAAATCCTTAAAAACCCTAGCTCCCCTTATATTTTATTCCTTTTGGCACTAGAGTTTCATATTTCTATATTTAGATTTTATTTTCAAATCTAATGTCTCCCCTTCATAGGTAGCCTCAAGCATATGTTTTACATCCTTTTAAACCTCAAATTCATACATTTTATTTCTTCTTATGAGTATCCATTGTGCTTTTACTTATTTATATCTTAGGGTTTGGTACATTCAAAATAACTGACTAAGCTCAAACCCCTAGTGGCCTTCATCCAATGGATTTCATGTTATATACCCATTCCATGCCTTATGTTTATATAATGAATGGACCAATAGTAAATATTTTGTGATTAATAATATAATGTATAAGACTAATATGTTTTTGAAGTAAATAACTATGATTTTGATTATGATTATGAATAATATTGGTATGTTAGTGATGAATCTAGTGAATCAAAATAAGAACAAGATAATGTTGAAATCAATTCTCCTACTCCTTCCATACACTCTCTTAATCATACACCAGAAAAAGAATAAATTAATAAAAAAAATTATTTAATACACTTATCTATAATTTCCCTTAATAAATAAGCTATAATAGAGCCATGTATAGATGATACACATATTGGTTCTCATGATGTTTTTCCTCATAATGACACTTTTAGTGATATAGAAAATAATGATAGTCATTTTTCTCAACTAGAATTAAAAAATTAATTATTCTCTTAGATTGAAACATAATGTTATTTATTATTATTTTAAAATTAAAAAATAATGTTTTTATGGCAAATGAATGTAATGTTTGTCTTTATTCCCTTGAAATGAAATGTGATGACATTATTTCTTCCCTTTAAATGAAATATGATATTATTACTTATTCTCTTAAAATTTAATGTGATGTTATTTATTCTCTTTTACATTATACTTTCATTGAAAATAAGTGAGATGTATCTATTCTTCCTTTAGAATAAAATATGATGATAATTTCAAGTTATGCAATGATGTTTCCTTAGAATGTGATTCCAAGTTAATAATGATTTTTTCATTGAATGTGATTACAAATTATGCAATGATGTTTCCATAAAGTGTGATTCCAAGTTATATAATGATGTCTTTATACAATATAATTCCAATTTATGTAATGATGTTTCCATAAACGTGTGATTTCAATAAATTTAATTATGAAAATGTTTCTAATTAATATATTCTTGTATGTTTAGGATATATTGTTAGTTAAAACTAATGAATCAATATTTACAAACTATTACTATCCCTACTATCCATATCATCTCCATGATGTGTGCCATAGGTGATATTCAAAAATAATTTATTTCTCTCACTTTACAATCAAAATCATGTAATTCTAGTATGAATAATAATGTCATCTTAAGACAATCAACAACAAGAATCATACTTAATTATATTTATCCAAAAGGATTTTTCATGTCTAAGATCCAATGTTTTGATGGCCATGGAGATCTTATTAGTCACATGACTGAGTATGTACTTTATTTTTGGAAATGCTCAAATAAAGGAATGATAGTACAAAAATCTTTCCATAAAAGCTTAGAACAAGAAGCCTTATATTGGTTCTATAGTCTTCCTACTAGGAATTTACCTTACTGTAAGAATTTAGATGAATTTTTCTTATCCAAATTTAATAAAAATAATATACTAGATTCACATTGGAACACCTTAAAATATTATAACAAGGCCATGATAAACTTATTGAATATTACATTTTATGACTTAAGGATACACTAAATTGTTTAATGTATGAAACCTCGGATTTGTAAAATAATTTATTTTTAGTAAGGTTATTATATATCCATTTAAGGAAATATCATGTTATATTTGTATCATGATTTTGAGAGACTTTACATGGATATTTTAACCTATGCCCATGATTTTATTTTGATTCATATAAGTCAACAAGTTTAAGTGATTCAACAACATATTCACCTAAGAAAGAAGTTTCAAATATTGAATTTAAACTAATTACATCACTTTATAAAGAGAAAATTAAAATTAAGGTCCTTAATAAAATTAAATATTCAAATAACATCGTTTACATTGGAAAAGGTAATATGAATTCACTTATTGCAAACAAATATCAACTAATTAAGTTTGATAGCTTCAAAGCTCAACTAAGATATATTTTACATAAATTAATTGATAAGAAACTAATCAACCTACCTCTTAACTATTATAATCCTCCCCATCACATTTAATGAGTGTGAGAAAAATAATTTTAATATCATCATCATATCAATGTACATAGAGATATACTTTGTTATACACTGTGACAAAAGATTGAGAAAATTATAGATAAAGGGGTTATTACATTTTATATAGTTGACACTAGGTAAACAATATCCCCTTATCCATATTATTATCCTAATTATTTCATGAAGGATTAGATATCCCATTATGTTCCTCTAAATTAGCTAATGGTCCCTCACACTTCCATGGGAGGTATCACTAGAAGAAGATCTCTTTCGAGTTCACATTCTACAATGATAAATATATCTAAGGATGTTCCTCTAAAATAACCAATGTCCATTAAAACCCTATTATATGTTTTTATATGTAAGCAATTATTGTAGATGATAAGGAAAAATACATCACATGTATAACTATATTTATTAATGATTTGGGATATAATGATCAATATTTACAACATACATATACTTATGAGGATGCCATGGGTAATATTATTATACTAATTTATCTTGGGTCAAAGATAGTAGATACATTATTATATGTGAATAGGTTTATTCCATAAGGCAATGAGACATTGGAAAAATAACAGTTACAACATATGAGATCAAATTTAATTAACAATAATATGATTATTTCATTTACTTTCTAAGATGGTTTTCTTACATGTCACGGATATAGAGAAATTTAAATGAAGAATATATTTACATCTTATAA
Organism: Torreya grandis; assembly: GCA_037957365.1. NCBI lineage: Eukaryota > Viridiplantae > Streptophyta > Pinopsida > Cupressales > Taxaceae > Torreya > Torreya grandis. The sequence goes on along the minus strand of JARHVA010007226.1, from coordinate 340,815 downwards.
TACATAAATATGGGTAAAAAATATAAAACAAGTAATTTAAGATCAAGAAATGGAACAAGTAAACAACATTAAAAAACAAGATCATGAAAATAAATCATTAAAAATCATCATGGGATAAATTCATCAGCCAATTTCAACATTACAAAACAACTTTATTTGAAAATGGTTGGTCATAAGATATTTACACACCCCATATGAAAATTTATGGGGATTTTATGCTTTAGTTTTCTACATATACTAGTTATGCTTAAATGGATTATCATTTTTATGCGTTTCCACCCAAATAGTAAATATTAAAAAATTAAAATACATAATGTAATTTTAAAATAAATGACATCACCTCATATAATAAATGTGCAAGTATAACATGAAACATAAAATATGACATCATATATATCTTAAATAAATGTTTATCTTGACAATATTATCAATCAACAATGGGGGAATGTTACCCCTCCCCCTCAATATCATCCTCATCATCCTTAGACCTAGGGATTCTAGAAGATGATGCACCAATATCTACACAAGGACCTTAGGACTTATACTTAATATATATCTATTGATTCTTATGAATATATAATCTAGCATGAAGGCTCTCATACTATAGTCTAATATGCTTTGTCTATAAGTATAAACTCTATAAAAAAAATTAGCCTAAGTCACTACCACTTATAGTTGGTGGAGGCATCTAATTCCTCCCCAAATAAACTCTAAGATCAGCTTGAACTATAGTTTTATTGATGTAGGTTACAATAGTAATGTAAAAATGATAAAAAAAAGTGTGTGCATGATTATAATATCATCTACTTGATTGAGTAATATATGTCTTACTACATCATATAGAATGTGCCTTGTTATGGTATAAATAGATGCATCAATAACTTTTATCTATTAGGCATCCCATATAAAGCCACATGACATTTACAATGACATCAACAAATAATAAATAATTTATAATCAAATACAAAAACTAATACACATTTATAATTACTTCTATTCACATTAATTTCACCAGGATGCTCTACTACTTGACCTCCTCCTCTTCCATCTCAAACCTAATCCTAAGGTGTAGCTCTGACTACTTATCCATAACAATAAATATAAAATTCCATCGAGTGTGCATCCACCATCATGTATACTCTATAGTACATCTTGTGTCATTAGTATCAACTATCACTACTAAGGGATCCACCACTCTCATAATAAGTGGTGTCGAGTCAACATCACTCTAATGGTCTCTATCACTTGGATATCAAGAATCCCTATGGGTTCTTTTTCATCCATTTTCCATTAGGGGGAACATCCTTTCTAATCCTAAACTATTGAGTCACACACTCATACTAGAACCCATAAAATTACCAATAAAATGGTCATTTAACCAAACATTGACCCATATACATCATAATTTAGTACCATCCTTGGGTTATATTGGGAACCCTATATACAATCTCCATATATTCATCTATAGATCCAATCAATCAAGTAAAATATAATATTCCATGGTTGTTTGACTTATACAGGTACTTTCTACCCATCTCTATACATAAATCTAAGGATGTGCCTAATTGGTGTGAAGATATTCAATTTAGAATGTTACAATTATATACTAATAAGCCCATACATGTAACAAATTGGTTTAACATAAACATTTTTTATAATCCTCTTGGGTAAATATAGATAAATCCATGTATAATTGAACCAACATCATGTGCCTCTAAGGGTATTTGATACCATGTTCCTCTATATCTAACACAATTTGGTGTATGTGATATGATAAATCCATGCTACCTCCATCTATAGTTATAAAATATATAAAAAGAGAACACACATATTTTTATAGCTTTGGAACATCACACAACATAGTCTTTACCAATAAAATAGTAGTATCGCCTGCTCTATATCATGCCCCTCTAACTTGTCCAGTCATATAATTAAGTGCATGTATAATTAGGCATGAGCCATACAACCCCATACAATTGCATAGGTTCCCACCATTATAAATATCAAGATATTATAGACATACTCTAAAATGATTGTAATCTCTCTTGTAGGAAGATAGAAGATACATGTATCTACATTCCACCTTTCAATTAGCATAGTTATAAAGTGTAGATCATATGGCATATGAATAAGATGAATAACATGTAAAAACCTAAATATATAAAATATATACTACTAAACATCTATAAGTGCTAATCCTTGCACTGTCTCCACATGCCAACCAAACCAAAACTCTCATCCATGCATATCACCCTGTAAAAACATAAATATATGATTAAATCTAGTATATCTCTAATAAGGAAATCAAAAAAAAAAAATCAGAGTATCATAACTTAAAAGTAAATATTAAAAGGCACCTTCCTAATTAAGTATGGCTCTATGCCAAACACCTCTAATATAATTTTGGATGAATTTGGAAAAAGGTGGATAACTTTGTAGAATGTAAATCATCTTCATAAACACCTAAAACTAAAACAATATGTATAAAATTGATGATTTTAAGAAAAATAAATCAAAATATTTGAAATTACTCAAAAAAAATAAAAATTACCTCATTTAAAGGCTATTGGGAATATGATGCACTCTTTAGTCACTCAAACTGTATCAGCAACACCTTTTGTCAGAAAGTCATATTGACTCTCAAATCACAAATATCAACCAAGCATTAATCAAATTTTCAAAAATAAAAAATTCAACTTATTTATATTTTTTTATTTTGTGCTACAATTTTTAAAATTTAAATTGCTAATTATATATGCCAAAAATTATACATGTGATAATTCCACATTATTTCACTCCTCATTAGTTACATTGAAACACACCCAAGATGTCCTTCCACATGGTAATATTTTCATGATAACTTATGATAATTTCTTAGACATAAAATCTATGAACATACTTCTACACACTATTTATATAATACTATTTAATGGGGAACTAGTACTTATATTCTGATATAATCAATTTTTTTAATAGAAATTATTCATATCATTTGATGAGAAAATCAATTGTGAAAGCATTTCTTATCCTACTCATGTACCCATTGAGGGTTATAATACCAATCTCAAAATAAAAATACATAAGCCATATTGTTCACATGCTAAGGAACATATGGATAAGTGCACAAAGCCAGGGGTCAAAAAGGTCCTATCTATGGACATTTTTGTCTTGAAAAAAGATAAATCTCAACTTTTGTACATTATTTGAGATGGCTGCATTAAAATTTTCGAAGATGATATAAGAAAATGAATTATATAATTTTGAGTCTAGTTTATAAAGCACTAATGTTTTTAAAAAATTGATAAGTATAAGTATGTCAAACATATAAAATTTTAAATAGAGTAGATAGCCAGTCATACATCCCCTCATTTTTTTATCATCGTTTACTATTGTTTAAAATCCTTTGGTGGAAATTTAGATAAGATTAGATAGTTTGTGACTTTTTTTTTTTTTTTTTTAAATTAATAAATAATTTTTTAATAATTTTATAATTAAATAGATCCTAAAAACTGACAAAAATAGATGGTCAGCCGTGTGGCCCCACTAACTACCTAAAAAAACTAAAAATTGGTTTTTTTAATGTTCATATAATTAGGCCTATTTTGTGACCATTGTTTTTTGAATTTTGGTCAATGAAAAAAAATAAACATAAAATATATAGACATGTATAATTGTGGCATCTAGTGGCATAAAAAGACATAGTTAGAAATCAACATAGATGGAAACCTTAAAATAGTCAAAATTAAAAAAAAAAAAAAAACATCTTTGGAAAGTGAAGAGTGTGTTCAACATCGTAGTAATAATTTAATGAAATGTCTCATTGAAATTCATAGTGTTTATGATGATGAAAGTTGGATTTTTTTTATTTTTAGTCAAAAACTCAGATTTGGTTGTGTGTTTTTAGGTTCAGGACTTAAGCTCAGAAGTCCAAGCCATTTTTGAGCCAAAACGTATGTTTTTTAAATTATACATACCAAATCACACACACACAAAAATGCATACATATTCTTAAAAGATGAAAATATGAAGCCTTAAATTGTAAAAAGTTGATCAATTAAAAGGTGGAGGTGTGGTTTACTAAAATAAATGTTAAGTTAGTAAATAAAATAAATTAGGGTCACTCTACCTTTTCTAAAATTGGTTTCACAGCTACATGACTTACTATTTGGAACATAATTTTTCAAAATCCAATCTGGTCATTACTTAGCCATTTTCAAGATTTTAAGAATGAGCCTAGGGATTTTAGGGTGTAACTTTTACAATTGAAGTCTAGTTTGGGTAAACATATAGTCATTTTTAACGTTTTGATGCCTTATAGATTACTTGCTAATATTTCTAGGAGTTCTTGGTTTCTCAAAATTAAAGTTTAAAAACCAACACACACCTAACCACTCCTTTATAATAATTTTACTTATAATTAGGTCCCTTATATAGAAAAATGGCACAACAACACCATTATCATTTATGACTAGGGTAAATAGGGACAGTTTGGGCCAAATTTAGGTGTGTTCACTCCAATTGAATTTAAATTCATGCCAAAGTGGTGTGCATGGGGAAAGATAAGTTGTATTGGTGAACCATGCACACCTAACCACCCCTTCATGTCTATTTTACTTGTGATTAAGTCCACTAATGGCCAAAAGTGACACAAAAACACCATATCTGCTTATGACAAAGGTAAATACATATAATTTTAGGCACATTTGTGCACCCATTTCTCTTCAAATTCAATAAAAAAATGTGTGATTATGGTAAAGTAACTTTCATTATGACCCTTACACATCCAACCACCAATTTATGCTTATTTTAATTGTGATTAACTCCATTATTTCCAAAAGTGTCACAAAAACATCATATCCACTTGTGACCATAGAAAGGCAAATAATTTATGGATTATGTATGTGCAATCACCATAATTCACTTTGAATTCAAGCTAAAGTGGTATGATTGGGGTAACATAGGTCACATTGATGACCCACACACACCAAACCATGACTTTATGTCATTTTTACTTTTAATATAAGGGTTTATAGGCCAAAATAAACACAACACCATATCCACTTGTGATGAGGAAAAAATACAGATAATTTGGGAAACATTCATGCATGATCAACTCAATTCACTTATAATTGAGTCCAAATTGGTGTGATCAGGACAATGTAAGTCCCATTGGTAATTTTAATCCACCCAACCACTATTTTATGTTGATTTTTCTTATAATTAGGTCCCTTATAAGCTAAAAGTAACATAACAACACCATATCCATTTGGTTAGAGAAAATGCAAATAATTTTAGGTGCATTTGTGTATGATCATCCCAATACACTTTGAATCTAGGCCAACATGGTGTAATTATGTAAATTTAGGCTTTAATGGTGACCTTCACATAACTAACCACCCCTTTATGCCCATTTTACTTTTGATTAAGTTCCTTATAGTCCAAAAGTGACACAACCACACTATATCCACTTGAAACCTAGGAAAATGAGGAAAATTTTAGACACATTTGTGCATGATCACCTTAATTCACTTCAAATATAGTCCATAGTGGTATGAATGGGGTAACATAGGTTTTGGTTTTGTGTGCATGATTCACCAATGCATTTAAGTACATTATGCTAAAATACACACAATATCACCATATCCAATTATGGCCAAGATAAATGTAAATGATTTGGGGAACATATATATGTGCAATCACCCAAATTCACTTTGAAATAAAAATAAATTGGTATCATTGGGGAAATGTGGGTCACATTGGTAACCTACACATATCTAACCAAATTTTTATACCATTTTTACTTGAGATTATGTGGATTATAGGCTAAAAGAAACAAAACAACACTATATTGATTCTTATTTAAACTACAAGGATGTGATATTTCTAAATTGTGCCTCAATAATCTACATGAGACATGAACCCCCTAAATATATATGGTGTTATAATATAGGTAGTATGCCTCTATCATGTTATATATAACATCTATCATGTCACATGTATATATGAGATACATACACATAAGATGAGTTGTCTATGAGTCAAGAGCCATGGTTATTATCTTAAGATAGGATAAGGGCTAGGCTATATAGTACTATTTAATAGAATCACAATATTCAATGGTCCCACCACACTAATGTAACCCATACATAATGTATCCCATTTAATGATTTTAAGTAGTTGAAACCAATGATTATATCAATAGGGAAGGCATTATCTATCACATCATGTTACCAACACCTATTCTATTATCTATAACATAAACATTATGTTACATATATATATATATATATATATATATATGAAATCAATATATTCAATGATATGGATATGTACTTCATCACACAAATTATTCATTCCATGTCTAACATTGTGCAAACTGGGTCACTTTGGTCATATTGCATATGTAATTTAATATAACATTATTCATTGATAGACTCATTCAGTTGATAGGGTGAATTGGATATAGATGATAACATTGATAGACCTTTTCCCTACTTCTATTGATGTAAGGGAATCCTTAAAGGACCCCAAAATTTTTTCAATTTTTTCTTAGATTGATCTATAGGTGTCTTATAGGTGTTTAGAGGTCTTAATTAGTCTATATGTGAAGTTTAGATGATCCTAAAGTGCATAAAATTTGAATTATTAATTTCCCACCAAAATGTATTATTTAAATCTTTCAAGCCTTCTTGAAGGACTTTTGAAAAAATTATGAAGGTGGCAGATGTATTCAATATGTCTAAGGTTTTGAGTATTATACAAGGTCCTATGTCATGGGACAAATATGTCATATTGTGTGAAAAGCAAGAAAATGCATTGTAACCCACAAGACCTCTACATGGGAAGTTGGCCAAGATTCAATTATGTGCCTCTTTTAGGAGTCTTAGAGTGAGTTTTATGTATGAGTGATTGAATCCATTCTAAGTAGATGAATGGATAATGTATTTTTGATAAGACTGGTATGAAGATATGATGATGTTTTTGTGAAACTCTACTATGTGAATGAATATACAGACCTATGTGTTGAAGGTCATTGATTTTATGGTTGTAAGCATATGTTATGTTAATGTAAGATTGAGATGAATATTTTACTCTAAGTGTGAGTGGAGATTAATGTTTGTAATTTTGAAGAAAGAGATTTTGAGGAAATATAAATCATGTTTGCAGATTAAACACTCAAACCCCTGTTGAGTGTTTAAGATTATTGTTTACATTGTATGTGTTTGTTGATAAAGGATTGATTGAGGTAATGGTGTATTAATATGTTTGAGATAAAATTAATAGGATTTTTTTTAATATTGATTACAAGGTTTAATTAATAGTGTCCAAATCATATGTTACTCAGATATTTGCATGATTAGATCCCTATTTGGAGTTGTATTATGTGCATGCAGACTGCATTTTGATTATTCATGGATTAAAAGATATTGAATTAAGAGTGTTACATGGATATGAAGGTTTTATGAGAATTTTTTGAGGTATAAATATTCAAATACAAGCAATAAACCATTTTGTAAACAGGGTTTACAAGATTGACCCCTATTTTATGTGGTGACTATTAGTAAGTGAACTAAGAATTTGGCTTTGAGAAAATATATGATTAAAGCATAGAGTTACCATGTTAAGCACTATTTTGGGTAATCATGTTTAAAAAATATGAAATTGGTTTGATCTTTTTTTTTGTCAGGAATCAAAGTAAGAGTCTATAAACCCTAACATAGACCTGTGATGGTCATTTACTTACACAATCAACTATAGTTTGTTTGGAAAAACTTAGAAAGTGAATTAATAATGGGAATATAATGAGTGTAGAACATAAATGAGGTCAATACAGACCTATAAAATCCATTTTTAATTTTTTAAACTTTTTATAATGCACTTGGTAGAATTTAATGTGTTCTTGGGTTGTGACTAAGACAAAAAGCTCTAAACCTAGGGTTTTGAAGGAATAGGAAGATTGCACCATCCATTTTTGTTGAAACTTTGTGAAAATATTATGAAAAAGGTATGTGAAAATATTTTAGAGTTTATTTTGTGTGATATTATGACTAAGTATGGATTTTGAATATTATTGGTAAACTGGACCCCAACAGACCTAATTGGAGTAAATAGAGTTAAAAATCAAGATTGAAAAGTGACTTAAGTAAAGAATTAGGGTTTATAATTTTATGGAAATATAAATTACAATATAGGGTATTGATAAAATTTAATGGTTTCCTAAAACACTATGGTAGAGACTAGTACAGAGTAAGAAACCTTAAAAACATGGCTAGAAGGACTATAGTAAAAAAGGTAAGGTTGTGAAGAGAATTGTC